>JAHLJT010009436.1:210383505-210421881 GCA_031308135.1 Acheta domesticus | reverse complement strand
AGGAATTCGAGTTTAGATACCATGTATAAATAAGGAATGCACACAACGAAGTTCACAATTCTGTACGATTTGGCCAGGCACAGCATGCTGCTCGGGTCAGCTGAATTTGTGAGGTTGACGGCATCTGAGGAGACGAGGTCTCTCCACAGTGATAAAACCGTCCTTCCCAAACGCTCTTCAATCCCATCCCAGGCGCTACGAACGTGGATCCCGTCAGGATGACGGGGAAACCAAGGGTGGCGTGATGTCAAAGAATTGTAGTGATGGAGCAAACGTAGGAATATTGCGACTTTAAAATAACTGTCAAGTTTCATCTACTAGATGAATTGATTCCATGAGATTCTCAGCATCATCAAAATTATTATATCTTTGTTATTTTTCTCTGATATCAATCTAAAATGTCGAATTAAATTTCCTATATAAATAAGGAATCCACATAACGAAATTCATGAGGTCTGCTCGATTTGCCCAGGCACAGCATGCTGCTCGTGTCAAGCTGAATTTGTAAGGTCGATGGCATCTGAGGAGAAGAGGTCTCTCCACAGTGATAAAACCGTCCTTCCAAATGCTCCTCCATCTCGTCCCATAGATTTCGAGCGTGGATCACGGAAGTTCGACGACGAAACTAAGGGTAACGTGATGTCAAAAGAATTGTAGTGGGAGCAAACGTAGGAATACTGCGACTTTAAATAACTGTCAAGTTTCATTTGCTAGATGAAATGATTCCATGAGATTCTCAGCGTCATCAAAATTATTGAATTTATTTAATTTTCCTCTGATATCGATCGAAAGAATTCGAATGTAGATACCATGTATAAGTAAGGAATGCACACAACGAAGTTCACGATTCTGTACGATTTGCACAGACACAGCATGCTGCTCGTGTCAGCTGCATGTGTAAGGTCAATGGCACCTGAGGAGACGCGGTCTCTCACACAGTCCTCCCAAACGCTCCCCCGTCCCATCCCAGGCGCTACGAGCGTGGAACGCGTGCGCGCGTCTCCTCCAGGAGCACCTGGCGACGCGGCGTGCTCATGTGCGGCGCGCAGGCGGCGTGGCCGAGGCGTGGCGGGCGGGCGGGCGAGGGGGGCGGTGGAATGCGGCGCGCGCGGTGGCGACGCTCCGGGCGCGCTTTTTGTGCCCCGCGCCGCACCGCGCCGCCGCGCCACCGCGCCGCCAACAGGTGCTGCCTGCCCACCCCGCCCGCCCGCCTGCCTTCCTGCGTCGACGCGGGGACGGGGCGGGGCGGAGCCGGGCGGAGTGGCGAGGAGCGGCGCGGAGCGGCGGGCAGGCAGGCGGGAGCGGGGGCCGGCGCGTGGCGGCCGCGCGGCGGGCGGCAGGTGCACGCGCGAGGCGCGCGCGCTCGGGGCCGAACACCCGCCCTTCCCGCCCGCCATCGCCGTCGCGTCGCGGCCCGTCTGCCTCTTCGCCCTTTCGCCCGCCTGGTTGTCGGTGTGCTCGATCGCCCAGCCGCCCACCCACCCACCCTTCCACACACCCATACACCCACCCGCCCAACCGCCCAGCCGCCTACCCACCACCCACCTACCACCCACCCACCCGCCCGCTCGCCCGCCCACCCGCCCGCCCGCTCGCCCGCTCGCCCGCCCGCCCGCTCGATCGCTCGATAGCCTGTCCGACCGACCACCGCCACAACCTCCCGTACGCCCGTCCTTCCCGTTGCCACCACACCGCCCTCGCCGCCAGCCCGCCCGCCTCTTTGCTCGCTCGCCCACCTGTTTGTCCGTCTGCTCGATCACCCGCCGGCCCGCGTGTTCGCCCGCCCGGCCGCCCGTTCGCCCGTCTGCTCGGTCGCCTGCCTGTCCGTTCTCCCATCCGCCTGTTTCCGCGTCTGGCTGTTTCTTCGTCTGTCCGTTCACCCGTCTGCCCGTTCACCCGTCTGCCCGTTCACCCGTCTGCCCGTTCACCCGGCTGCCCGTTCACCCGGCTGCCCGTTCACCCGTCTGCCCGTTCACCCGGCTGCCCGTTTACCCGTCTGCCCGTTCACCCGTCTGCCCGTTCACCCGTCTGCCCGTTCACCCGGCTGCCCGTTTACCCGGCTACCCGTTCATCCGCCTGCCCGTTCACCTGTCTGCCCGTTCACCCGTCTGTCCGTTCACCCGTCTGCCTTTGTTTACCCGCCTGCTCATTACCCCATCTGCCCGTTCCCCTGTTTGACCGTTCTCCCACTGCTCGATCACCCTCGACCGCTTTCCCGGCCGCCTGCCCGTCCGCCCGTTTTCAGCTTGTCAATCGGCTTTCCGTCCGACTACCCTCCCCCCCAATACGCTCCCGTCCGTCCCTCCGACGACGTTCCCACGTCCCGCGTCGTTCGCCTACCCGCCCGCTTCGCCTTCCTTCTCGCCCGTTCGCCCGTACACTCGCTCGCTGACCTCTTGCTCGGTCTCTCGAATGCCCGCCCACCCGTTCGCTCCTCGCTTACCCACCCTTCTGCTGATATCCTCGTCATTTACCCTCCCGGCCACCCTCACGATGTGTCGCGACACAGACATCCATCCTCCTCTCTGCAACATTTATCAATCCATCGATCCACTCACGCAGCAGCGTATCCCAGCAACCAATGACCAACACGTGTCCGCATGCACACTCACCCACCTGTTCGCACACTTTCTGGCTAGACCTCCCACTCACCTTTCTAGCAGTTTCTCATCCTCTGGCTTTCCCGTCTCTGACTCATCCACCCACCTGCCTATCGACCTACCTAACAAATCCACCCACTCTCCTACCTACCCAACAACAAACCACTCGTCCCCCAGGCCTATTGTCTTCCAGCCAGACTCTTCGTTCCTCAAACTGCCACCATCCCACTCACCAACTCCCAGCCCCTTTGCGCTGAGCAGCCTGTATCGACAGTCTCCAAGATGTCAAAACCTCGTGTTCAGTGCTTCGGCGGGAGCTGACGTCAGTTCGTGGATGTGCGTATATTCTTCTCGCTACGTAATTCATATCTTTCTGCATTTGACGTCCCATCTTAAATGATATAATCAGGTTTCGGGAAACTCTTGTAGCCAGCTCGTCTATTTGTTGAGCTCTGTATGACTCCGTTGCAAAACTTTACAACTTTAATAATATCTTATCTGGATACGCACTGAGGAAAAATAACAGGTGTAGGTGGCTCAGGTTGTCATTTGCAGTCACTGCAGTGCCTCTGACAGAGAGGTATAGACTCCTTCGTCTGGTCAGAGACCTTCCTTCCTAGGTGACGAGTTCCAACGTTGGTTGATTTTCGACACTATCTCAGCTACGGAGAATTCAGCCGCTGCCTGGAGGGGAGTTCTAGCGCTCTGCTGGTCGAGTCGGTTATTTTTTCGAGTTTCTTTCGATCAATACCAGGTCAATGTGAGAGCAGTACTCTAATAAACCTGTCACGAACTTCGCGCTGTCTTTCCTTCTTTTTCCTTGTCCCATCTTTACCCTTACTTACAAACACTTACCTGCCCTACATTACTACTCATGTCGCGAGATCAGTTGGGAGCTTATGGAGCTCGTAGAGCTTGTCCCGGCTGGGACAATGCTCATCTGGTGGGAGATACCTGGTTGAAGAAAACCTGCCAACCTACGTGTAGTACGTCATCGAATCTCAACATACAGTGAGGGACGATCACCGTCACCTCACCGTCACCGCGATAAAACGTACACTACTCTTACGGGAGTAATTACCTCAGCAGTTTACGGGTCCAGAAACACTAATCAAACAACCAACTAAGATAAAATGACTCTCTTGTGCCGCTTAGAATAAACCATCGACACAAAACCCCTTAACTGTGCTATTTCTGGTCAGAGATTTTCTCCAATTCCTGAATTGAAGCGTTTCTACACAAAAAGTTAGAAGTTCGTCAGTTACGGCAGAAGAGGAGAAGCAGGCACCCATGCAATCTACTACACACGTGACTACCGTGTATGAATCAAATGCGATGCGTCGTAGACCCTTAAAATTACGTTTGTTTACCCTTGCGGAACTACCAATTTTTCTTATGTCGCAATCTACACAACTAGACGTTTCGGAATGTTCAAATACATTTTTAGAGCTTTGTTGCACGGGTTGTCAGAAAACCTCAAATTTCGTTTTCACTACGAAGTTATTTGAATGTATAAAGTGCCGAATGTCCGCACTGGTCTACCTAAACCTCATTAGTCTACCACGTGCTCTCTACTGCGCTATTTATTAGTTCGTGTTTGCTGGTACAGTTTCAACAGAATAAGTTCTACACACTTCTCACATTTCTTCATTTACTCGGCAATATTAGAATGGTTCCATGGCCTGTTAGTAGCATCCCTGTACTTCGTATCGTAACTCCATCTCTTTTTACTGTATCTTCGTTGTTTTCATCCTTTTGTTTGCTATTCACCAAGCAAAAGCTTTCGATAATTCATGTTCTTTGTGTGATAATCTTGCTCGGTCACGCCTTCTCAGAAATGCATCACTTCGAAGTGACTGAAGGCACAAAAGATTGTCTGGAAGAAAAATCACCCGGTTGCAAGCTTGCATTCAAATCTAAACGTAGACATCACAACAGATAATTATGATTTCTAATGTGTCAGGAGCGCACGTACTGAACAAAGGAATTCATTTTGAAATTGAACAATTCGGCAACCTTCTCACTGTTTTGTTGTGCTTGCATTTCCAAGAAGAGACAGACTCTTCCAAATATGTCGGAGCTGTATTCCCACATTCCATTCCTTTCTGGGAGACTTCTCAAATATTGTTTACGATGTCACTCTTCCTCTTTTGCTCACTTAACGCTTATTGTTAGTTCCGCGTTTGATGTTACCTTCTCCATGAATTAGACTTCGAGTTTAGAGAAAGTTTGCATGTGTTCGTCCTTTCACCCCCTATCATCACCATATCGTGTCATCATCATGTTCTAACGTTACTTACAATTGTGGTCGCTAATGACCATGTAGTTGATGTGACCGTAAATAAAAAATTTAAAAAAATAAAAAAGTAACAATAAATTGCATTGACTTGTGGTGTCAGTGAATATCGCAAGTGCGTACAAACATGTTCTGAACTAGTAACTTAAAGGAAGACGTAAATCGTAAATTTTCACATTTTTATGTTTTAAGGTTAGGTTTCTTATTTTTGTATGTTCACAAAAAACTTTGATAGTAAATTTACAAACAAACAATTTTCAGAAACATCACATGTCACACACAAAAAATACTAATAAGTAGTAGACTCATAATAAGTTATAAACTCAGTGTTGCTAACCATCACAACTGGTTATCGTTGGTTAGTAATTCCAAGAAAATTCCATGTATATTATCTCTGTAAAACAAAATGAGAATAATAACAACAGGTCCAAATATTTGGGCCAAGTATTGGATAAACTAAAAGTAAAGTGTTGAATAATGAACTTAAATTGTAATAGACGACCGGATTGTAAATAACTCATTTGTACCATCTAAATTACTTATAATCTAATAAATGCACGCTTTTTTAATTTTGCACTATCTAATGCTTTATAGCATGCTTAATAAGTTCAGTCTGTACGTCAGTAAGTGAAATGTTAGCCCAAGTTATACTTCGATCTTTTTAACGCGACATCTCAAGGTCACGCACAAAAAAGGGAGAGGGAAGGCAGACTCCAATAGGGAGCCGCAAAAGTGGGTGATGTAGTGACGTTGCAGCTCTCTATTGGAGTCTGACTTCCCTCTCCATTTTTCGTGCGTGACCTTGAGAAGCCACGTTAAAAAATGAAAGTATAGTCTGAAGAGCCATCCTAACAGGGTTCTGGAATCTCGTCATTTCAACTTTAATATAAAAATCTCTTCCGCGTGACTAAATTTATCATTGAGCACTTTATTAGCCAAAAATACCTGCTTACTCGAAATACACACGTTTCGAAGTGGAAGTAGATTTTCGAACCATAGAGACGATAACCTACCTTGAAAAACATTTATACTGAACATTTAGATCCAATATGAACAAATCCAGCAAAAATGCTGCTGAACAAACAATACAAAATTGTTCTCCAAAAGGCAGCGCACACATTTCTGAATGGAATACTCGTATAACACGACAACAAATTAAATATTTTAACAAAAAACTGTAATCACGATTACTGCAGTGACATATTATCGAATATATAGCACTTAGCGTAGAATATATAGCACTGCAGCTCATTACTTACCAAAATATTTTAAAATGTACTATTCTATAACGCAACACGTTAATAGCAAATATCGTCGCATCGTCAGCTGTGCTGTATGCAGTGTGACACTAATACGGGAATACTTCAATGCCACAAGACGAAACCTACCCATTTTTTTATTGTAAGTGGGACACGACATTTTCAATTCATAACAATTTTTTTGCTTCTGATACCCCCGCAAGTCATTTAAAATAATCCTGAATTTACCACATTGGTTCTGTGCTATTGCCAGTGAAAATGGCACGAGATTATTAGAATTGCGGCTCATGGAATTGGAAACCAAACCGCAAGAAAAATTTATAATCGGGACGTCCAACCCTCATCCCAATATTTTGAAGTAGGCGCCTCTGATTCATGCATATACATGGCTGAGGCAAAGACAACGATTCAACCTTCATGTATTGCAGCAAGTAGCTCTAGTAATGAATCGTGTTTGTCGAAAAATCACCACAATAATTACTTTATGAAAACTGCTTCAACTCATATAATGTGTCGCCGAGCACAAAAGTAGTGTCGTCGATCATCAGATAGTTTTTGCTGGTGAGGTGACGTTTCAGAATTAAAAAAAAATTAATTACCACAGTACTCATAATTATCCTAGTCGCGGTTAATCGAAGAAAAAATTGCAATAAAATAATGCATTGATAAACAAAAGTATGTAAGTTGCAATAGTTACTGCAGTTGCAGCGAGATAGCACTTGTGTTGGGAGATGCCGGCACCGACCCTAGGAATATTGACACTTTCCTCAATTCGATATTCATCTCAATTCGTTCATCATACACGATTTTTGATGGTTCTTATTGCCATCCTTGATCTTAGATGTCTGCAACTGCGGTAAATGTGATCATTTATATTGTGTTTTGTAATTTTCATTTTTACATTTAAACCTTTACTTATCTTTACATTCTATCCTTGTTCTTCAGACATCGGATTATCTGAGGGTGTTTTTTTCGTACCCGAGATAGTCACTTAGGATAGAATAAATATCCCTTCAAGTAATTATGAATCTATGTAGTTAAGATATGCCTAAAATCTAAAACTCTGTGTCAAAATCACTAGTAGTCTATGGGCCTTTTAATGCTAGTTTTGAACTGGGCCAGGTATTGTGAAGGAGGGTTATTCAAATCTACTCTTAAAGTCCAGGCTCAAGGCTTAGGATCATCTTATCATTTGCTCTAAGGATCACCTGAAACTAGTAGAAGACTCGGTTGAGATGAGGTCTTTATAAAGAAAGACTTTTACAATATTTGTTTCAGATAGAAACACTGTAAAATCGATTCTCTTGAAAAGCGTAAATAGAAACTATTAACTGACTGCAACGCCTAAGCGACGAAACCCTCTCAGCCGAGACTGAGCACTATAAGCGAAACGAATTCTTGGAGCGTCTCCGTCTCTACAAAGCCCGGCGAGCGTCGAGGACGGCTTAATCCGCCCCCGGCTGTCCTCAATCCTCGCGTCCTCGCGCCTGACCCGCATCTCCTTCCCGGCGGAGACGACCTTCCCCAACGCAGATGTCTTCGCCGACGACAGCGGTAGCGTCTGGCCGACGCGACGCGACGCGACGCGGCGGGGCAGGGCGAACTCGACCAACCTGTTCCGGCGCCTGAGCGGCCTGCTGATGCGGAAGGGGCTGTGTCTCGTTTGTCTCAAGGCATGAATTTTAACAAACACGTCGTCGCACCTTGCGCGGGAAGGAAGTGCTTGCCGCCATCAGCGGAGCCGGTTTGCGGCGTGCATTTTCAGGGCAAAGAGACGCACCGGAAATCATCGCATTGGATATGGAGTGCTTCGAGGATGAAAATACTCCAACGTAAAATTTGCATGCATTTCCAAAATGTTGATTTTCTTCGTGAATATGAAACATTGAGATACAAAACATTTTAGATACTCTAGTGTGTTAAATTTTTCCGACTTTCGATGTACGGCACACAAACATTAGGAAAACTTGCAACTAATGTCAAACTTAATTTAAAACATTGACTTACCTTCTCTTCAACATAGGTTAAAAAACTCGAAATGAGAGTTATAGAAATGAACGCAGATGACTTTTAATTACTTATTTATGTCAATGAATATTCATTAATTGATAAAACCAGAAACGACTATAAAAAATTGACATTTAACAATTTTACTACACTAGACAAAATTCTGTGAATGAAGCTAGCAATTACATCTACAAAGATGTGTAATATTATAGATAAGTCAAGCAAGCCAATATAGTAGACCATCAAAGGGAAGTGGAAAGACCAAAGAATAGATTGGCTTTACTAGGCAACTTTGCCGAATACGCTAAATGTATTAAATCTAATCCACTGCAACAAACACATTTTTATTGAAAATAAAGTTATTTCTCAACATTTTCATTACAAATAAATCGATAAAATTTTATATTCAAGAAAAGAATGTTAAAATTGAACTATTTTATTGTTATTTCAGGAGCTTCTGTGATTGTACCTTCATTTCATGATGAATAATGGTCAAATATGCAAGAGATCATTGGTTATGACATTCCCCATTTAAGTGACTCAATGAGTTCAATATTGAGGAACATTACTGTAGGAGCTACAAATTTTAACATTAATGGACAGTTATTCTACAGGCCTTATTACATCTGAAATTATTAAATAATAAAATAATTGGAAAATGGAATTGATATTATAAAAGACAAATTTATGTGATTTCCCTGTCACTCTTTATTAAAGGAATGTGTATCGCTGGGAGAAAAATATCGTTCTCACCAACATACTATCGCTCTCACAATAAAGTAACAAATTAACTGACTCTCTTAACAATCAATTTAAATTGCAAGATGTTATTTGTTCATTGTTGAATCATGTGATAAAAATCACCTCGCCCAATTCGCTATGAGGTTTAAATGGCAAACAAAACTTAGACACGATGTATTTGTGATACATTTTTATTTCTACTGGCTTTTTCATTTGTACCACTTGCAGCTTATCACCTGCTTTCACTATATTAACCGTCACGAGTGTAATAGCCATCATAAACGAAACGCCTAGACAATAACGAAGTAGCTTCACCTTCGGCTTCGTATTTTCACTTCTTTACAAGTGTGGCGTCATACGGATGTAATCAAAACACAGACGAGAGAGTGGGTTGTAATAACAGTGAGTTTATTCATAAACTAGACCGTAGTCACAAATAACAAATTTCACTGCTTACAATTAACTAACTAAATAGATCCCACTACTAGGAGAGATTTTAATCGAACGGCTACCACACCGCTCTACATCTGAGACCTAATGCATGTCTCGTTCGTCACGACAATGAATTGCCGGCCCCTTGCCCACGGGCGCCACTCGCATAAACTTACGCACAACTGCACGCCGACGCTGCTGAGAAACAAGAAGACAGAAGCATTGTCTCGCGCCGTTATATAGGCCTTCCGCCGCCCCCATTGCCTCCGTGCCGTATCCGCGCTAGGCAGAAATTCCCGTCATCCTCCGCGCCCTTTGTTCAACATCCTGCTCTGCGCACGTAGCCACCGTTTGAGCGCGCCACGACGCTACATAAGCGACTCTTCCAACGACATTTGATCGAAATATTGTTGTTCTCCTACTCTAACTTCTAAGCGTATCTGTTCTGAAGTTTCGGAAGAATCTCTGTTCGGTACAGGCCTTCCGAACGAGGGACGAGCCCAGAAAGTATTTGAGGGAGCGGGGTCAATTTCAGTCCGCACCTTGCCCGCCCCAAATTCGTTCAAGACAAAATTTCGGTTTTATGTGGCCCGCATTTTACTTGAAATGCCTTGCGTTCGGAATTGATGTGACACTTATTTAAGATGTGATACTATCAATAGTATTCTTTTGAATGAATTGAGTAACATTTTGAAAACGTGTTGGTTTGGGCAATTTCGCGACTGTTATCCAATAGTTTTGGCGGTGGTGGTGTTAGTGGAAGCAGTAGCGGAGGTGATAGTAATGTTGTGAAAGTCTACGAAGTGTCTTCTCAAACAACCTTCAACCCAAATCCTTAAAATTACACCGTATTCTTGGGTGTTTCACACATATGGATATACACTAGGCATCTTTGACGACGCTGGACGGAATTTCTTTTTTATCAGCGAGGGGTTGTGTCCAAGAAGAGAAGAAAACACAATGGGAAAGGAATTAATCATTACCACCCGTGGCCCATTTGTTGAAGGTATAGACCCGTCTTCCGCCTGTACTTGAGAGAAAAACAAGAACTCGTAAATGAACAAAGCAACCCGCCACTAGAATTCGTATGTAGGGAGTGACTGACTTCGCCTAGTAATTTATATAATGAATAAAATTTACCACTGTCGTGACTCGAACTTAGAAACACGTAGCTATGTAGTTCCGGACTCACAACCGTATATGGCGTTTCACCGTGTCGAAATTTACATTCATTTTTTTACCTGTGAGAAACGATTGTTGAGTACACGAACGCTGGAACGGTTGTAATTGGTGGCAGTACTTACGGAGAGGAGAGTAGAAACAATGACAGCGATGTTTACAAGCCTTTAAACGATCTTCCAAACAACTATCAACCCAACATCCATCAAAATACAATTTCTTTACAAGTGATATTTTTCCCTGTTAGAAGCGATCATTCGATGGAACAGCGCCGATACTGGAACAATGGAAGTGTTGGTGTGGACGATTTTGGCCGCAGCGGGAGGAGGGTACAGATGTAATTGGTGGCGTAGGTTCGACGGTAGTGGAAGCAATGGCTGCGATGTTCTCGAGCCTTTAAAGATATCTTCAAGACAACATCCATCAAAATACAATTTCTTCACAAATGATGTTTCCACTTGTTAGAAGCGATGATTTCAACTCTTTATTTATCGTAAAAAGACAGTGAAAACTGTATGAGACGTGTGAAAAAAAGTACAATTTGCGCAGGTTTTCTTGAGGTTCAGATTTTTTACCGAGTCCTTTAAACACCACAGATAGTTGGATTTATATATAAATAAAAGGGAATGTGCGTATGTCTGTTGCAAAAAGACATCGCAGACAACTCGACCTATATATTTCGCTACAATGTTCACAAATTGTTCTGATTAGTATCGGGAGAATGTAGAGTAGTTTGAATTAAAGTGTACATGTGTGGAGGCGTTGTTTTTACAAAGTTAATCATCGAGGTGGACTCTACGTCGTTCCCAGAAGATCTTGCTTGAAGTGCGATCTATGGATATCTTTTTAAACTACACTCCTCTCTTTGAGACATAATATCGAATAACATCAAAGATTCGATCTAGAAAGCAGAGAGCAAATGCTGGCGGTGCAGAATATTGTTCGAATATTTGATTTTTTAAAGGGTAGTGTCATATTGTATGCCTCCTTCGGGGGCTCGTTGGTTAGCGTGCTCGCCTTCCACGGCGCAACTCGAGTTCGATTTCCGGCCGAGGCGAATTATACCTGTGCGCTTTCCTTACAAATGCACCGGTATGTATTGCTGTGTGACGATGAGAAAGCCTACCCTAAGGTTATGACGACCAGTATATACGGTGATGGGACGTCTTCGTGCTAACCACACGAACCTCTTATCTCATGGGTTACCGCTGGTCGGCCAAGGCACAGAGCAAGCTGTCGAGCCAGAGAACAGGAACAGTCTCATAGAGTGGCCTCGTGGTAGCTCTCTAATCAGCGTGCTCGCTTTCTATGACGCGATTCCGGATTCTGTTCCAAGTCGAGGCAGATTGTAATGTGCGCTTTGCGTGCATTGTCCCGGTATCTGTTGCTGTGTGACGCGAGAAAGCTTACTTCTCAGGTAGAGAAGACCAGAATACGGTGCAGGGATATCTTTATGCTAAACACACGTACCCCATAACCCATGGCCGCAAGGCCAGGACGCCGCTGATAGACCTTGGCCCCGTAAGGAGCTGTTGTTCCAGTACAGACAGTATAATATAGTAAAGCAGTGATGTCAAGGTCTTATACTGGTGGCTGTGGCACGCGTCGTGGCACCGTAGCATGCCACGAGCTTCTCTGCGCAACTAACGTCGGGAAAAGGAACTATTAGTAACCTCGTCGTTTTACAATAGGGATGGCGTTGTCTCTGGTGGCGGGGCAATGAACTGCGTGGAGGGGCGATTTCGTCATGGCACTCGTGCCACGGACTCCCACTCGTGGCATCGACCTTGACAACACTGTAGTAAAATGTAGTAAATAGCTAATCTTCATTAAGTAAATTGATTTTGAACTTGAATTGTATACAGTGTATTGTATTCAGTGAATTGTATACAGTGCAGTGTATTAATACACTGCAATAGCGCTGCATTGCCGGGTCCACTAGTTATGAAGAAAGGAATTAATAAGATGGATTTAGCAGCATTTGAAAACTAAAAGTATTTGGGTGGAATGACGTTGGTACGGAGCATTGGAGGCGATTGTTCGGACCATTTCGTCGGCGACGGTGATGGCGGTGGCGACCGTGGCGACGGGGCAGCGACGGGGGCGGCGGTGGGTGGCGGCGGCGGGGGCTGCTAGCAGGCTGCACGCACCAGCAGGTGCTCTGCCGCCGCCGCCGCAGAACAAAGAACCAGCCCGCTGCCGGCGAGGGCCGCCGACCTCGTTTTATTTGGGCGATGCGATGCGCTGCGCCGCGGTGTGGGCCGTGGGCCGTGGACCGGTGAAGGGGCGGAGGGGGATGGCAGCGGCCGGCGTTCGCTACCCGCGCCGACACGTGCGCCCCCCCCCACACCCGTGTGTGTGGAAGGCAAGGTGCCCGCCACCGGAGCGCCGGCATACCTGCGCCGAGGCTGGTTACTCGTCTGCTTGTTTCCGAGCTCGTAACTTGCTTCGTATTATGTACCGGATTTTTAACACGGTGTTGGGAGAGTTGGCTCAGAGCATCAACTGATGTCACTGCAGTCCCTCTGACCTCTGGGTTCCACTCTGCACCGTGCAGGATGTTCGACAGTAGCTAGGTCGAATTCAGTCGCTGTCTGGAGGAGAATTCTCGAGGCTGGCTTCTCTGATCGGCAGTTTTCCTTGGGTTCTCCCATCAACACCAGAAGAATGCCGGAGCAGTACCCTAACAAACGGGCCACGGACCGCGCGCGATCTTTCCTACCTCTTCTTTGGCCTATCCCTTCCCCTTACACACACACTCGCAACTTAAAGCTTGTCCAGCTGGGGCTTTACCCGCTGGTGGGAGAAACTGGTTGGGGAGAACCTCGCTAGTCGACGGTAGGTCAGCGCTGAATTTCGCCACCGCCAAATCCCGCGCAAAGGCATGCAATACACTTTCGGGACAAATGACCTCAGTAGCTGACGCGCCCGGAATCACTAACAATCAATTCAACACGGTAATGACCGGCGCAGTCAATTTGATGGCTGTGTCGGTGTATTCTGTCGGTGGCACACGAAAATCCGTCTCACGGCTGCGAGCGAATGTGTCAAGTGAGAGAAATGGGCAAATGCAGAGCTGTCCATTGTTATTGTCAGCATGGTCCGCATGTTGTCACCTGACTCGGAATCAACCTAGAACCGAAAGCGACCATGTATGTTTTTCTAATTGACATTAAAAGAGCCGTGTGAAGTGCTCACTGAGGTTAACTCATATTCTCTCCAACAAACCGTCAACAAAGAATCACACAGCGATCGCGGCACTCATGTAACTTATTCGTGTAACTTAGTTGTGGGACATTCTAAACGGGGAAAGTATAGGCCTGTGCAAACAAATCAGTGACATTATAAGACTTGAAGGACCATATTCGGAATGAAAATTTTAGAATTGATTTCAAAGAGTTGCGTAAAGTTATCATAAGACGCTCACAAAGCATTCAAGCAATGTAAAAAAAATAATGATAGAAATACTTTAAAATGTAAATGTCAAATAAGAAAATTCCATTCCATTGCCTTGTTTGTTGTTTGTATCTGTTCACGGCGGGCCCGTTTTTCGAGTGTTTTATTGTTTGCTTTCGAACAACGACCAATAGTATCATTTCTGATTTTTAGTGTATTTATGAAGTTGATAATACAGTTTTTTGGAAATTTTAATTGAAACTAAGTTGTTTCAATGCACACTCTACTTTAACAATGGGAGAGGAAATGGGGTTGATTACTGAGTGAGACTGCGATTTAGCGTGCCAGGAATCCTGTGCCCTCCAACAAGGCACCGGGAGAGGATAGAAGGGAGTCCATTTGAACCCCTGTGGCTTATAAAGAGATGGAATAAGGGTAATGAGAACATAAACTTTTCTGCTTTGATTAAATCCACAATTGTCTGTAATTCAAGCCACATTAAACGTACAAAAATGTAATATGATATCACGGAATTGCATTAAAATCTGAACAAAAATTGCGTTCTTTTTTTTTTAGAAGTGAACTCCTTTGCAAACACTTTTGGTAGTGCTGAAGTCCGGTAAACTTAACATTTTTATTCCAACGTCAATGAAATCTAGTGGATATTTAAATACTGGGCACTGTTAATTGTTTGTGATATCAAAAATTGCATTCATTTAATATTGATTACATTGAATACTTCATTGTTCTATATTCAATATTAATTGTAAAGAATTAAATGTGACAGTGGTCAACTCTCGCTGGGATAAAATGTGCACAAGAGGCAGTGTAAGTGGAATTAATGTGCGCTGAATCCTCCAGAGCGGACTGCCTCGAAGTTCGCAGATTGCAAAACGTGATGTTAGATAGAGCTGAAAATTATACCTGACTGTCGCTACTTTTCAAACGTGATATCATTGTATCTAAACTACTCTAGTTCAAGCATAAAATTGGTAAAATAGACAAGATCATTTATGTAATGATAAACACTTGTAACAATCTCATTGATTATTCAGACTGTGTCCTTCTTATGAATTAGTTTGCATTTACATGAAATCTCGGAATGTAAATGTATTGTCTTCCAGTTTCGATTACGGAAAACACTGGCAAGGTTATCACTTGGTATTAGTGATTAGCAGTAAACACGTTTAATTTTTGTGGAGCAAAAACAAACAGTTGGCCTCAAGGTTACTTATTGTATGTGGACTCCACACTTGTGCTTGAAAATACGTTCTCTCGAATTTCTCCAATTCTGTTCTTGTTCAGAAGAAACTATTCTTTGCGAAATATTCTCTACCTAAACACATAATTACTACATGCTTTCAACATGAAATAATACGTCTTTTCTTTCATCTGATATTCATATTCTAGTGATTCCATAGTAGATAATTTATCTTTTTAATTTTGTCACCATAATGGGTAGTTAGATACACGAGAATACAAGTAGACACAAGTGAATATATACCAACAAAAACAGTATTTTACCGCTATCTTTTACGAGATTTGCACCCCTTAATAGCCGTCTACAAATGTATGTCATTTTCCACTTATACGTCCCTCAATCGCATCTCTTAATCTAATCGCAAATCTAGTGTTTTCACCCACTTCTGACGTTACGTACTCACTCTATCTCTAGCTCCGCCCCCGTGACCATTTGATTCACGCGATTTGAGGGGGGGGCACGTTTTTTGTTCCAAATTTAAAAGACATTAACCCTGGAAAAGGGCTTTTAAACTTGCGGCGTAGCAGTTGTAGAACAACAAAGCGCCGGCTTCCACTGCGGTTACAGGCCTCCGCTGGCACGCAAACGCCCGCTGCCGCCCCGGCCCGCCCCGCCCTGCACCGCCCCACCTCGCTCCGCCACGCCACACTCTACTCCACCCTGCCCCACTCCGCACTCCGCCGCCCCGCCACGCGCGCGGCCGCACTTTACTCCGTTATGGGCCAAAGGACACATACAGACATAAAAAAAAATACAAAATTGTTCGGGAAGTAGCATTTCTTCAAAATGAAAGATAACCGTTTTTGAAGGTTAAAAAATCATGAATGCAATAATTTATCATTTAAATTTCAAGAATTGAAATAGTAGAGCTTTAAAATGGAATCATTTGAAAAATAGACTTGAGTGCTGCTATAAAGGAAACGATCGATTCAAAAATGATCTTCATGCAGTTTCTCAGTGAAATCATTGAATAGAAAAGAAAAGAAACATAAAAAATGAAACCTGGAGAAAAAATGTACGTTCAATGTATAAATGGGAGATGTAATTGCAAGTGACATTGAAGTATTTCTTACCATAAAATGCTCACTGAAAGCAAACATCAACTTCAAAAAAATTGGAACCAACAAGACCCTCTAATTTTCCTAGTTTCTCTTTACTTCATTTTTCTTACTTTAAACATTTCCAACCAAAGTAATTGTTTGAATGCAAACAGTAATTATTAAGAAACAGAAATATGTTTTATTTTTGTGTTTATTTATCTCATTTCTCATATTTTCTTATTGACAATTGAACTTGTTGCACGACAATTGCAGAAAATATTGTATAAGGCACCTGGGCATTGGCCTCTAATCCACACCCTCGTCGGGTGTACTAGTGCACCTTCCGGCTAACATCCGGATCCAGCCGGAACGCAGTTTGCCCTCACGGCAACCTCCCCATTCAATGCCTGGGTCTAAGGCCGCTCTGCCAGCTCAGAGCTACTAGCTATCCGGGCTAGTGCCGGAGTCAATGGTGCCTGTATGACAACGCGCCTCTCACGTGCTCCGGGACGCCAAGTCCCTCTATGCCCAGAGTATTGGGCCACTGCCACGACGAAGCCAAGAGCCCAAATGGGGGCCACCTGAACCAAGGTGTCTCATCCATCGGGGTCCCATCCCGTCTCCTCAGTTGAACGACGATCCTGTAAACGTTTGGATAACGGACGCTCCTCTCACCGCGTGCTTTGGCCCACTGTGCAACCCCTGTCGCGCAGCCCGGGCGTCCGCGGGGCACAGAGCGAGGCACGGGGGCGCCCCCCTCCACCCGCCTCCCCGTGCCGCGGCGTGCGCCGCGCCGCACGCAAATCACGCGTCATTGCGGGCGAGCAGCGCGCAGCCGGCGCGCTCCGCTCCGGGGAGGCCCCGCCGCTTAATGGTGCTGTCTTTCTGCATACCGTTTGCACGCACCGCGCCCCGCCCCCAGATGGCGCCCCTGTCCTTTCCGCAATCAGCGACGCCGCTGCCGACTGCCAACACCACCAACAACAATTGTAGCCACAATGTAAACGCAAACAATGCATTCATTTTCATATGGCTTTTATTGTTGCTACTGTTTTATTACAATGAAAAATCGTCTAAACAAATAGCCTTTTGGGCCCTGTACCTGCATTGGTAACTTCCTTGCGTGGCAACCCCGACATTGGTGAAGCATCCAGTCAGGTAGTCCCTCATTTCATGAACACAATAGTATTATTATGACACTGTAATAGGGTTTAATTCGTAAACAACACGAAGTATAAAAAAAATACTACCACTGCTAACCTTCAAAAAGGAAAACTATCCTTCTCCTCATCGTTACTACCAAAACTCTTTGTCATCAAAAATCCTACAAAATTTTAAATGAACAATACCGTACCTACACGATATTTATTTTACTTTTCTGTCATAATCCAATTCTACTATTAGGGGATACAAATTTGTGAAAATTTGGAGGAAAAAGATCCTTTGGGCTACCGATAGGTAACAACTCAAAAGAGGGTGGGATAATACCGAAAAGCTGACCTTGTCTAAAGAGATTACCGACTAATGCAAGAATGTCTGTGCCATTTTATAGTGTCACTAGATTTATATTATAATCCTACTAACAATCCTACAAAATCCTGCTTGCGGGAGATTTCCCTCTCCAAATATCTCCCTCCTGTGCATCACCGGTCCAGCCGGGGCAAGATCTAGCTATGAGATGTATTGTAGTGAAGTGCATGTAAATGTGTGTATAAGAGGAGAGGAAAGGACAAGAAAGAAGAAAGTAAGATTGTGCGCGGTCCGTGATCCATTTGTAAGAGTACTGCTGGGAATTCGCCCGATAGTAATGGAGAAACCACGAAAAATCACCGACCAGAGCGGCTGGCCGCTAGAATTCTCCTGCAGACAGCGGCTGAATTCGACTTCGGCACTTAGAAGCCTCCATCCTTGCCTCAACATAATCCCTGGACCACTTGCTCACCTCTCCTCCCACATCCCATTGCTTGGACCATCTCCATTCCCCAACTCCCGTCTCCATTCACGACATTCAATCCATTCACGACCCACTTCATTCGCGCTTAAGCTGAAGCCCCGCCCACGCTTAATATTTCCTCTACACCCGCTCCGGTGTCTTACCTCGCCTTGCTCGCACCTATGCTCCAAAATCCTATTCTCGATCTACTTGACTAGGGCTAGTGCTCCGTGATAACTCCAATTCCTGAGCTCCCGTCCCAACGCAATCGGTCGGCGCAGCGATCATTCCAGCTTCCGCTACGTAAATCGTATCTTGAAACACTCCTCTTCCACAAGTTGCGTCCGTCCCCGCTCTCATTCTCACTCACATCCACAATCTCTTCACCAATTCCGTCCCAGCTCTCAGCTCCTTCGCGACCCGGCTACAGTGCTCGGTTTTCGTCCCGGCTGCTTTCCCCGAATCCCGTCCTCGGTCCCGTCCCCAATCACGTCCTCCGATCCCAATGCTATCACGGCACCCGTCCTGTCTCCCGTCCCTGCGCCCATCATTCTGTCTTCCTGTCCCATCGCCGATTACGTCCTCTGTGCTGTCGTCAATCCAGTCGCCAAAACCGTCCGTCGGATTCCCGGACTTAGCAGCCCAACCTCAGCCTCATGTCCTCGATCCCGACTTCGATCCTCGGACTCGAACCCGTCCCCAATTCGACTCGACCCCGATCCTACCCCGTATCCCGTCCTGTCTTCCGTCCCTGCTCCCATCATCATCACCACCTCTGCTCCCATCACCGATTCCGTTCCCGATCCTGTCCTCAATCCAGTCGCTAATCTCGTCCCCGATCCCGCATCCGCCGGATTCCCGGACATTGCATCCTAACTTCAGCCTCATATCCTCGATCCTCGTTTTGATCCTGTCCCCTAACCCTGTTCCCGTCCTTGATCTTATCTCGCCTCCCATCCCTACTCCTATTATCATCCCCATTTTGATCACATCGCCAATTCCGTCCCTTATCCTGTCCTCAATCCAGTCGCCAATCCCATCTGCCCGATCCCACATCCTCCAGATTCCCGGGCTTTGGCAGCCCAACCTCAGCCTCATGTCCTCAATCCGGACCTCGATCCCGTCCCCAATCCCATCCCCTTCCCAGATCCTATCCCGGCTCCCATTCTGATCCCGCATCCGCCGGATTCCCGGGCTTTGCAGCCCAACCTCAACCTCACCGCTCAGAAGCGTCGGCCACGCCAGCGCCCACCGCGCAAATCGTTCCCGGCGCCCGCCTCCCCCCCCTCCTTCCGTCCGCGCTCCGACGCGCCGGGCACGAACGCGCGTCACGCGGCGCGGAATGCCATTCGGACGCGCGCGCGCGCCCGCGTCCGCGCCCGCTCGCAACGCGCTGCAACGGTAGCGGCGGTGACGCGCCGAATTCCGCACATTTCGTCGGCGGCGGTGGCGGCGACTCAATGGCTCGCTGCTTACTATCGATCTCGCTGCGGTGGTCGCAACGCGCGGCGGGGCACGGCGCGGGGCGGCGCGGCGCGGCGCAGCGCACGGTCCGGCCTCCGCCGTCGCCGCGGGCGCTCGTCCGTCTGCCAGCCCCCGCCCCCATCCCCCGCCCCGCCCCGGTCATCTCTGCCCTCTCCGCCGCTGCCCTCCGCTCATCCACCGCCAACTCTGGCCGCGGAGCACCATCACTGCCCCAGTCGTGTCGCTGCTGGCGCCACTTGCCGTCATCACCACAGATGCCGCAGCTGGCATCTCTGCCCTCACTGCCACTGCCCTCACCTCACCTCACCTCACCACTTACCGCCATCACCTCGACCGTCGCCACCGCCCCTCTGCCCTGGTTCACTGCCGCCACCGCCATCACCATCGCCCTCGATGCCCCCGCCCTTGCCATCGCTCTTGGTCAAGCCACCGCCACCGGCCCGGCCGCCATCCCCACTGCTTCAGCCGCCACACCGCTGCGCCACTTGTCATCTTCACTACTGACGCTGCTACCTCCGCTGTGGATTAGATGCCTCAGGGCATCAACTTAGGTTACTGCTGTGCCCCTGTCTGAGACATCCTAGACTTCGAGTGCGGGGTTGGCAGGATTTTCGACACTAGTTATATTGCTAGGTCGAATTCAGCCGCTATCTGAAGGAGAATTCTAGCGGTCGGCTGCTCTAAATTTTCCGTACTTTCTCCAACACCAGGTAATATCGAAGCAGTACCCCAACAAACCTGCCGCGGACCCCGCGCAATCTTTTGTCCCTCTTCCTTGATTTCTCCTCATCCCTTACACACACGTACACTTACATGCTCTACACTACCACACCTGTCTGGAGACCATTTCGGAGCTTAGTCCTTGCCCCGGATGGGAGCAGTGGCCCGTTGTGGGAGATATATGGTTGAGGAGAAAATCCTGCAAGCCGACGGATAGTTCGGCGCCGGATCTCTCCATTCAGCAAGGAAAAATCACCGCCACCTCCCGCTATAAAAACAACTACTGCACTTACGGGACTTATGACCTCGGTGTTCAGGCGCCCGGAATCACCAATCAATCACAAAAGCAACCTTCACCGTCACCACCCGCCCCTCCACCTCTGCGCCACCGCCGTTCCCGCCATCGCCGTCGCCGCCTAGGCGAAGCCGCCGCCAAGCATCACATCATCTGTCTCTGTCTAGCGCGGCGGCCTCATGGAGGGCCGCCGATGAGCGGTCAACGCTCCGTCGCTGCTGCGTATTCGGCGGGGATGGCCCCAGCAGAGAGCAATGAGAGATCGGGAGGTGGAGAGCCCCGCGCGGCAGGTGACGGCGAGTGGAGCGGTGGAAGGCGAGAGACAGAGAGGGTAGAACAGATGACACGGTTGGTTTTGGGCGGAGAGGGCACACAGAATTAGAGGAAAGAGGAAGTGCAGATTCAGGAAGATGTGCAAAAGGGGAAATGATTTTTAAATATGTGCGAAGGGAGTCATGATAATGATCAGATGTTTTTTGTTACAATTTCTTCTATTTCTTATAGTTTTAATTTGAGTTGTGTTGTTTTCTGTAGATAGTACCTTCAAGAACAGAATGAGACAATCATGTGAACAGTATAAAATGTAGTACTCAGGGAACGACAAAAGAGAAAGTGTAGAGTGCGGAAAACTGGAAAAAGATAGAAAGTGGGAAAATAATAAGAAGGGGGAAGTGGGAGAGATATATAAGTGGACAAGGAAAAGACAAGAGGACAAAAATGTAGCACGCCGAAAAATATGTGACTCACAGCAGAAGTAAAAAGAATGTAATAGATCACAGCAACAAATGAATATGATGGAAGACTAGGTGAAGGAGTATTGGCTGAGTGCAAGTGTAAATATGTTACTGGAGTTGACTATTAGACGATGGTGATGGCATAGAAATGGTGGCCAACAATGGGCGGCGGAAAGCAGTCCTGGAGGAAGCGTAGGCGATGCACGACGGATGGACCATATACTGCGATTTATTCACTAGCTACCTCTGACAAGTCATGAGCTGTTACGGTACCGTCCAATCGGGGCCTTGCACGTCACTACAGTGACGTCAGCTATGATGACGTCCTATGATGATATATCAGGGAGAGAATAGTGAGTGAACACGGAATAAGATAATGGTGGTTGAAAGTAGAGGGAAAGAACGGCGAGTGATAATGGAGGAAGAGAATGGTAGGTGGAAACAGCGAGTGAGAGTGAATGAACAGAATGGCGGAAAAAATGGAGGATGACAATGGGCAGGGGTGAGAGCAGTGGATAGGAACTACTTGGAATATCCCCTGATAAGAACGAAGGAAGAGAATGGCTGGATGAAAACGGTTCGACAACCGGGTGATAATGGTGGGCGAAAATGACGGGTGGACAAGGGGTGCGTAAAATTGGCATGTGAGGGCGATTCGTTGAAGCTTCGTGTGGGGTCGGTGGTAGGCATGGACGTTCCGGGTGACGAGCCGTAGGTATGGCAGGCAGGTGGGAGCGTCCTGATTGCGGGTAGGAGCGACGGGCAGCGGGCACAACTGTGGCCAGAGCCGGAGCGGGGGTGGCGTGCGTGCGTGCGTGAGTGCGCGGGTTGGTACGCGGCGGACGAGCGGGCGTGCGTGAGCGCGGCCGTTTGATTGAGGTTGTGGCACGCGTCGCCATGCGAATACCGCAGCGCGGCGGTGAGCCTGAATACACCGCCCAAGTCTCGCGCGCACCGCCGGCCGTCACAGCTAGCGGGATGGCGTGTCAGCTGCCAGCATAGCAGTCTTAACTGATTATCATTAAAAGTTTCAATTTTACGAACAATCAAACATAAACTGCTCCTTTGGGGCAGGGTAATCCCAAAGCCACCGGAGATAATCTTCTGATAATTATTATCACCAGTGATACCTCGTTTCTATTCCCCAGGAAATGGAGTATTGAAATATCTGGAGGGCGGAAATTATTAGGATTTTGTTTTGTAAAATTTCAACGGTTATTTTTATTTTAACGTAGATTTAGACGCATGACATTAAACTCCTTTGAATTCGGAAAGGAAATAACAACTTTCAATCTTGTAATGAAAGAAAACATTTTTCAGCACATTTCATAAGGAAGGGGGAATGACGTTTATTAGGATTATTATGAGAACTAAAATCAGAAATAAAAAGGAAAACGAAATGAAAAACAAGGAAGAAAAGTTGTTAAAAAATTACATTGTTTATGTCGAAAAAATGTTGGTAGTTTTACGGACGGGAGAAATAAACGAATTTGCGATAGAAAAGACGAAGATTTAATGGAATTGAACTCACTTTACATACAAAAAAATTAAACGAAATTCAATTATTTTCATTGTTCGTAGAAAAGAAGTCCGTCAAAATATTAAAATTAAAAACTTGTATGCATACTCTTTCATCCACTGTGAACACAATGCATTGTATTTTATCTATTGATGAAATCCATTGAATTCTCATTTCAAAATTCTATTTTGAAAAAAATGCCCAATTTACCCCAGGAAATTTTACATCTCAATTTTAGCAGCCTGTATTTTTTTCATATTTCTATTAAATAAGACGTGATATGTTCGCATGATTAGTAATATTATGCAGCCAAAATATCATTTCAAAGATTGACGTAAATAACTTCGTCAAGAGCTTTCATTTTCTTTGCAAAATTTGTGATTGAAAACATTCTGGCCAGTCAGCAACTTACCATTTACATTCTATAAATACAAGCCCAACGAAAGAACCAGGCCAGCAAGCAAATATCTCTTTAAAGCGGAAAGGATGAGTAGTCTCAACGTGAGTGGTTGATGACAATGTTAATTGCTGTTTTATTTTTCTACAAGAGTGAAGGAGGAGGGCATTAAATAATTTGAAATTTGTAAATTAAATTGCAAGAGATACAATAAATGTATTGTATAACCTTCTTTTATTTGGTGCTGAAATGCCACAGAAGTAATGTACTACATGAATGCTTGATCAGATGCTAATATTTTTAAAATAAGAAAAGAAAACGTGGCCGATAAATGTTTCCTTAAAATTGGATGTTTGTTTTGTGAAGAGGGTATTTATAGATGTCATAGTGTAAATTTAATCTCATTCATTTTATCAATGAAACAGCTGGCGAGTTGGCCTAGTTGGCTTAAGCCTAGCTTCAAACTTTGGGTCTCACCTGCTTCCATCACGTTAACATAGTTGGAAATTTAGGTCATTTAAAGGTGCATTCAAAGGTTCATTTGGCATGAACCGCAAATTGATCACAGACATAACAATAATTGAACAACCAGGCAAACATATGAATATGAATAAATCCATAGTAATGTATTACGACTAGTCTGTTAACACAAGGGTGCTCTTTAAATATAGTATGATGATTACATGATATTCCGATCAATAAAGAAATTGAATACTTAGCGTGATTTTTGAAATGCACATGATTGATCATTAAAGAATAAATTGTAATAGAATTTTCAGATAATATGTCTTCTAAATTAAAACAATGAATTGCTAAAAAAAGTTGTTAATTTCTCAAAATGGCGTATGGCACAATGGACACATGTATTCAGATTACGAATATAGCATTGACAATCTCCAAAAAACTATCTTCTTCAAAGGATATTTAAAATGTATTATGCTAGTGGCAATGAAATAAGTAGCAATCTAACAATTGAAACATTGTAACGTGATAATCTTAAATATGTGCAATGATAAGGATATTCATTCAGTAGTTTGTTAAATCAAGGCGATTTAGGGCACATTTTAATTTCAAAATTTCAGTTGTATAAGAATTCCCATTTATCTTTTCAAGAAAGTGTCATGAAAACACATTTTCATTCTTTAGAAAGTGAAGGAATGCTTCGTACCCACTGTAACTCCGTTTCCGCCCTACTGCTGTTTGTGCGATTTCATCAGGGGTATTAGCCGCTAAAACATTTGGGGTCCTTGTATAATGTGAAGGTCTTGGAACATTTGAAGAAATTATAATTGTAACATGGACAGCGTGAATTATAGCAATGTAGATACACGAGGACTAACTTCCGGAGCAGTACAAAACACATAACACCATTCGAGATCAGAACACATTAATGTAGCCTACTAGTTAAACTGTATCAGCAAATATTTAGTGATATTTTCGAAATATTGGAGAAAATTTACAGGTAGAGTAAGAAGAGCTTAAATTTTCGCAAAATAATAAGATAGATACTATAGCATTAAATTGAAGACAGTTTTGTGAAATTTGGGATAGTAAATAAACCAAAAAATGAATTATTACAAGAGCTATTTTTGGCCAATAAAAAGAATCTGAACAAGATGTACAAGTGCAAAATTTGATTAAAATTTCCTCAAACATTTTAAGAAAATAGTTTTGATGTATTAAATAAAATGTTTGAAATAAGAATCAATAATTCTCCATTTCCAGAACGATGGCTTTTTAATAAGCACTAAACAAGTTGGCGTGGATTCTTAAAGAGAATTACGCATTTTTAACTAATAAAAGAATATCATAATAATTATTATTATTTTATTTTATATACTTATAATAAGGAAAATTTTAAAGGGCATATATTTTTTTCTTATATTCAGTCATCTCGTTTTGTAAATATATCTTCATATTAAAACACTAGTATATTTTAACTGGCTGTTTGTGTTAACAGCAATATTCCGCCAGTTGTTTGCATAAATTTCATTGAGTTTGCTCGAACAGAGATCGAATAAAATATTCCCCAGCTCCCACCGCTGCGAGTTCGTTCGCAGATTTACAGAGGAAGTTCCAGTACTGGGAAAGTTCGCAGACAAAAGGGCGGCTCTTATCAGATATCGGGAAGCCTGGTGCGAGTTCGGGTCAGCAACAAGTACCCGCTTAGACGACCATTGCTGCCGGTACTTGCTGTTGAAGGCGCCTATTTGACTCTTTAAATTAACGGAGTAATTAACGAAAGACTTATTGATTCCTGGCACGTCAACTACTAAGGTGATTAATCTCGTAAGTGTGCATGTGTTTGCTCGGGTGGTGGCGGTGATCCTTCCCCGCTGGATGGTGAGATCCGGCGTCGACCTACCGTCGACTTACAATGAAAGATCCAATGAATGAATAAATTTATATGAGGAATAATATCTAAAAGAGAAAGTAAACATGTAAGGTATGTAAGCCAGAAAAACCCCCGGTTTTATTGGAACTTAAACAACATCAAGGCAGTGTAAATAGCTCGTCAATAAATGCATACAGAATATGGATAAGTCAAAGAATACACGTTGTCCGGGCAACCACGGGGGAAACCAGTAAATAAGGAACTGTGTTGATGGTCGCGAGTAGGACATTTATTACGGTGCGGGAAGTTGCAGGGTCCCTCGTATATCGTGAATATGCATGGAGGAGGCGGTGTGAGGTGTAACCTTGTGGAATTTTTAATATTGACTCTCTCTCTCCTACGCCAGCTGCCATCGCTGCACATCGGCTAGACGGTACGATCACTATCGGTTTATTTTATTTTATTTTTATTTACGTCACAAACAGTTAAAAACTGTGTGTGATGAGCTATGGGGATCGAGATTATAATTTTCAATTAGAGGTAAGTGAGTAACACGGAATTGGTTCCGATATTCTTCAGTTTTATATGTTGAAATATACCATTCTCACGTCTCATCAAAAGCGTGGCTGTAATCATGTCCTGTTCCAAATTTATTAAGATTTGGGCGCCAGAAACAGGTTACATGAATTACTATCAAAGTTTTTCTATCTGATTTAACAAAAATTATCTAAACATCCAGCTAGCTTGGGTCGATGGGTCCGGATACAAATACTCGCTATCGCCTCGATAGCCGATTACCTGATCTGCCAACTATACAGTATGGCGTGGAATCTGAAATGTAATAATTATGCTTTCAACTAATTAAAAATTATGATTGACAAATGAAAAAACTCTTTTCTTTTCCAAAGAACAAAATTCAACAATTTATTTAACTTTTAAATTAAAACAATTAATTAGATGGTCATGACCCCTTTTGAATAAATTGTCTCTTTTATACTGCAGTATTTTTTTACCGTTTTTGCATGCCAACGCTCCGTAGTCGCTTCTCACTTGGCCGTTGTTAATTCCAAGTTCCGCTTCTCTCTTCCGGTCTTGCGCCGCCGCTGACACGTCCAGTCCACACTGCCTAAACTATCTGTTAGTCTTGTCCGACGCTCCCGGTTCCTAATCTCTCCCACCGGTTATGTAGACTATTGAAGTCCAACTGCAATGTCCGAAAATCTGAACAAGTCCTCCGAAAATCACTTCTGGTAAATTATTTCAAAGTCCGAAAACAAACTATCACTTCTCTCACAAGACAAAGTCCGAAAACAAGCTATACAAGTCTCACTTTCCCTCTATATTGCCTACAAACGATCTTTACGCTACGGCACCCAGAGTCAGAATGTTCGATCTATACTCCACGACACCCAGAGACGGAATGTACGATCTTCACTCTACGACACCCCGAGTCAGAATGTCCTGTTTAATGCATTTTTAAACCCTTCATGGCTCGGTAGGCGTCCATCCTTCTATTATTTCAAAACACGGCGGCAACATTCGACTATCTGATCTTTTATAGCCAACCCGTGCGTCTCTTACACATCCGAGTAGCCGTGACTTCCGTCAGTCATTCGTTTTTGCACCAATTCCCTCTTAGGTTCTTCAGCCATCTAGCCGGCGTCCTGACGTCATCAAGGCCCGTGAATAGTTTGTTGACCTTGCCAACCTCCGCGCCGTCGTTGCTAAGGCCACATACCGCCATATTGGATGCCTATTTATCCACCCCATGTCTAACTAACATCATTAAATAAAATCCATCGTATTCTGGTATATCACAATGTTAATGATCTATAGATATCAAAAGTATTTTTTTAAGTTAAATTTGATTAGATTTCGTATTCGTAACGTAATTTATAATAGAAAAGCGAATAAATACCCACGTGCCATATAGTAGAGGGGAAAGTCGCGATCGCGTAATAATTTATTGCAATTCTTTTATAAAACCAACAACCTAGTAATAATACCCCGGTGGTATTTTGCAATCAGATTTTAACTTTAGAAGACAATACGGTCGGAGGGTCAGTAAAGCTAATATCAAATAGACAGCATCAAGAGAAAAGATCTGGAGTACACGCGAGAAGTCATTGATATGCGCGAAGATTATAGTAAGCAGTGAAATTTAATTCTTGACTCGTAGGGGAATATAACTATTGTAGGCGAGTGAAATAATATCAGATCAATTCATAAGCTCATTGAAAGATGTAAACCAAATTTATAAATAAATGTTAAGTTATTTATTCGAAAAAAGGTTGCTAATTTGTAGCTAGTTACCATCAATTCAAAATAACCATTTTTAATTAACAGAGCTTCCAGATATCGCAACTCTGTATAGATTGCACGTCCACGTAGGACAGCTAAGAAGTCAGCGTGTTGTATGTCGAAACCCATAAGTAATTCGAAATTACCCATAAGTAAATAGATTATAATCATTAAAGTTAATAAGTAATTCAAGACGATAAACATTTCAGTATAGGCCAAATTTATGAGCGTAGCAGGTAAAAAAAGATATACATATATAGATCAATATTATGTGCATCTCTATGGCATGTCCGAGCAGGAAAATAGTAATAGTAGAAGATTAAATCAATTAAAATATGTATATAAAAGTAATATCAACAAAAGAGATTCTTTCTTTGGTATTTCACAAATTAAGAAGATTTATAATTTATTGTATAAAGGTGGACGTTTCACAAAGGAACTCATAACAAATACAGATTTGCTGAAATAAAGCTGATTAACAGAAGTACAACATAATTCAAATATTCTTAAGGCGTCAGTTTCAAGAAACATTTAGCTCTTACACTTCCGTATGACAACTTATCCCACTCAACTTCTTTCATTATTTTCTGTGCAATAGAAAACGTAATTAATACTGTATAAAGGATGATATTTATTAAATAAATAAAAAGTCAAACACAAGTTGTTATGGTCAAGCATACCTTAAAACTCATAATTCAAGATCTGGCGATTGAAATTTTTAGCACTGCATAGCGCTGTTTTTGACGTTGAAACTCTTGGCAAATTTAAAGCGCGACCCGTAAAAGAAAATAGTACTTGAGTCCGTTAAACAGCCCACTCCACACTTCTTTAATGTTCCTTGATCCTATTTCATCTTGCGTACCTGAGCAACGTGATATGCGACGGCACACATCAAGATAGTTCCCGTTTCTTCACATCCGCTTGCCAGCCACAGGCGCGCAGACCCGGCGCACGTTACTCGCAAATATTTCATTTCGCCCCGCCCCCCTTCACCCCTTTCTCATCACCACTTCCCGACCCCCTTTCTCCTCCAACTCTTCTCAGCCCCGTTCTCCACCCCCATACCGGGTTCCTTCTCCCTCCTCTCCCCGCCTCTTTCCGCCTCTTCACTCCCTCTCCCTACCCGCACTCCCCGCCCCTCCCTGCCCCTTCCATCCCCTCACCGCCCCGCCCCACCCGGCCCCTCACTGCTCCACACCGCCCCTCTCCACTCTCACCGCCCCTCACCGCTCCACACCGCCCCTCATCGCCCCTCTCTACCCCTCACCGCCCCTCACCCCGTCTCACCCCCACCACCCTCACCGCACCTCACCGCCCCTCACTGTCCTTCACTGCCCCTCACCGCCCCTCACTGCCCCTCACCGCCCCTCACCGCCCCTCACTGCCCCTCACCCCCTTCACCCTCTTCACCCCCTCTCACCGCCCTCACCGCCCCTCACCGCCTCTCACCGCTCCTCACCGCCTCTCACCGCCCCTCACCCCCCTCACGACCCCTATCCTTCCCCCTCTCCTACCTTCTCTGCTCCACCCGCTTGTTCCGTACTCCACTCGCTATCGCTGTGCGACCCGTGTGCTCGGGTCATTTGCAAGTAAAATGGCGAGTGCGGATTTGTACGCGCCACTGCCGCCGATGCAGTGTTCCCTGCCCTCGCTGTCAACCTCCGCCTTTTCCTCGCCCGCCGAGTCTTTCCTCCCCTAAGAGCCTTGTAGAAGCATTACCGAACAAGCTCACCTGGTCTACAACGTGAGAAGCGCTGATACGTCGTTTAAATTGTGCTGGTTACATGGCAAGATTATTCAAATTTTGATCTAATTCTGAATGCTTTGAAATAATGAATCAGTTCGAGGAAAATAAACTTCTTTAACTCCCTCCAAAATTGAAATAATAACATACATTATGAAAATAGGATCTGATGCGTTAACATTTTATGTAGTTGCGAACCACAGCTGAAGGTTTGGTAATCGGGAGATCCTTAGTTCAAGACACTACGATGGCGAATTTTAGACACCGGCTGTGCCGTCCAAGGGCTGCAATATTGGCACAACTCCAAAAATATTAATTTTGAATTGTGACCGTTATTTTATATTATTATTATTATTATTATTATTATTATTGTTATTATTAATACTACGATTATTGACTGAACTCTGATGAAGCCTTTCAATAATGCTTTCTCCGTATACCATTAATGATTAAGCATTTGATATCTGCATTGCAATTGCCAGACTTTGAATACATTTTTTTTCTTACTTCGCTCTGTTATTGTGTAAGTATTGCAATCCGGGAACGGTATTACTGGAAGGGACGACGTCACAACCTACATGAGAACTTTAGAGGCCTGGACAGCTGGTTTCACAGGCGATGTCAGATCAATTACAAGCAAATGCCGCAGCATTACTTTAAACACACGGTTACAAACCGTACCACTCCAATCGTCCATGCTAAATGGACGTCCATTCAACATCATCTCGGAAGACCCTGGTACTACTGCGAGTACGAGAATATCAAGCGAAGGGCAGAGCGCTTTTGGAAACAAATGGAAACCCAAATAAAAAAATATTTAGAATATTCTCTTTAATAAATGATCACTAAAAGCCGTGATCACTTGGATGGATTTACTCCTCGTATTCACAGATGAACAGCGTTGGGCACTCGTACTATTTAAAAAACAGTAGATTTTAATTTGCTGTCTAGATAAAGAGATACTGCTGTAGATTATATAAATATGATTTGAGGTCACCGTTTAAATTAACAAATATGTTTAATTATTAACTGTGGAAAACTTATAACATGAATGATAAGCATTGGAGATATTTGAAAGTAGATAAAAATGAATGTTATAGAGAATGCTCAAAACGCTTGATATCCGAGCAAGGCGCTTCGTCTTACACAATTGCTCATCCTATTTAGGGGAGTGTGAATCGATTTTGGGTCAAAAAGTCGATTTTTATTTTTTGTATATTTGTTTTGCTTCATCTTTCCTGCTTAGAATGAGAAATAAATCAGATTGCTACGAGCCCGGGAACTATGTTTATTTCTCTTAAAGTAACACCCGTGCATATCATAATAAGTGTGCATAAATATTCAAACCTGTTTTTCCATAAATTCATTTTTTTTATAAAAGAAACTTTTTCTAACAAACTTTTCATCACAAAAATTTCAAACTTTGTGAATATTTTATTTTGTCTTAAGCTGTCTTATGTAACCATATTTTCAAAATCTGTTATACTTTGCATTTTATTAGAACGAATATACAAGAAAATGTAGAGAAAAACAATTCATACTTCTCATGAATTTTTTTTAAGTTTCATAAAAAATAGATTTTTTGAAAATATTCATCATTTACTATCCGTGTAAAGGATATGTGTACACTGTGTAAAAATATTACAGAGCTGCCTCTAATATTTTGCCAGAAAATGTATCTTAAATTAGCCACATTTTAACATTGTCAGCATGGGGAATTCACACTCCCCTTAAATGCCCGTTCTGGATGAATTAAAATTGAAGTACGTAATCAGTGATGACCTTCAATTCTGGATTTCAATAAGATGACAACCAATTCGAAATAAGTTTTTCGAGGAGATAAATCAACAAACTGTATCTAAGTTTCACAAAAACATCGAATTTCGTCTGATTCTTGACCTTGAACATAGTCTCACAGAAATATGATCCATGCAATATTTTTGTCCTTGGCACATGTCTGTCTATTGATTTTTATTATTATTATTATTATTATTATTATTATTATTATTATTATTATTATTATTATTATTGTTTTATGTTTTCATTCTCGTTTTCGTTCTCCTTTCGTTTCTGATTCTCCTACTCCTTCTTTTTATTATTACATTGCTGTTGTTGATGCGACGAATAAAAGCACCTAGTATTTTTTTCTCGTAAAACTAAAAAATGTATAATGTATGAATTCTATTCTTCATAACTTGTATAATAAAAATTCACAAGACCCTCACGGGCTTGAACAATCAATCTTCCCTTTTGCACAGTTCGGTCATCAATGTAATTCTCTGAATATTTGTTACTAATAGTGTCCTGTTTGGGAGATCTGTGTCACTGAGTTCGAAAGGGGCGCTACCTCGTTCGAACCTGCACTCGCAACGGACCTGTCCTTCTCTGTGATTGGTTCTCGAATTTTCTCTCTGATAAAAGTAGTAGAATCAGTTCGAGTCAGAGCGCAGCGAAGAAAACACGTGGTGATTTTGACAGAGGAAGCGAGCGTTTCAGTCGTTTCAGCGTTTCAGTGCGCGTGTTTGTAATCCTACTTGAATTACGTCATCTGCAATATCGATTAATAGTAATCTATAATGAACAATTAAAACACTATTTTTAGTGAAAGAAATAGGAGAAAACATGAAATATTTATTGCATACACTTGCCAATTCGATAGTACGTGATAACAGTGCGGTTTGTGGATTAATTGAAATTGTATAAAAACGTTTTGTAGGAATTTGTAAATATATCGTGTGAATCGTTTTCAATATAAATTGTAAACATGGAACAGCTACGTTGCATTGTGAGTATATGGATTGCGGAGCAGTGACTATTATTGACTGTAACGTCTTCGAGCTAGACATTCACGGATCATCGTTGGATTTGTGGTTGGCAGCACCGTGAATTCAGAAGGTATGCTTATTTGAAAGTTTCATGTTTCTTTTAATGATGTTATACACTGTTTTAACATATTTCATTGCATACATTAGAGTTTGTTTTGGTCATCATATCGTTCGCGTACTTGCCGTTCAATAGCCCTTTAGTGTATTGCATTAACAATAGTTCAGTAAAACATAATACGAGTAAGTTATTAACAAGCTTATAGTTGCGAAGTTTATAGATTTCGGACGAAAAGTGTTCCGATCCAGGTAAATGTGTGCTCTTAAATTATCATTTACTGTAGTATTTGTAGAGTATTTTCTACTTACCATAATTTAATTTTTTGATTTCCAATTCGTTTTTGGTAGAGCGATAGAAAAAATATCAATTTCAGGTGTATAAAACGTCTTTGAGCACTCGCTATTTATTATAGTTTTATAGAATGAAAAGTTCTGATGTCTAGTTTATGATTTTCTGCTAAGCGCCGCTGGACATCGGCTCCCGCGAAAAACCCTTGCCGAGGCGAGTTCCTTCGCCCAGAATTGTAGACTGGGGTGACCTTGGAGAACTTACAGTGTCTGTCACTGCATTTCCTTGAAGATACAAATTTTTATTCCAAATGTTTTCGATGAGTCCTTATCCGCTGGAAAAATCATGTAAATTATCAGCCCATCCGGTGCCGAGTATGTGTGGACTGTTAGACACCGCCGGTGTGGAACAAGTGTCACATTTCAAAAATTATAATTTTTTAGTTACGTGAAAGAAAGCTGGGTAGAAAATAGTATATTTTTGCTGTTACAAACTCCGCAAAGATAGTCAATAACGCCGGTATAACACTTCGTGTTTGGCCTGGAAATAATCGGCTCTCTTCAAGTTAAAACCATTCAAAACCATACACAAATTTAAGATAAAAGTATAATATTTTCTGCTGCAAAACTGTTTCTATACAATTACAGACTATACTGATCGTCAAAAAGAAAAATAATGTTTATTGTAACAAAACAATGATATATAGTGAATAGTTTACGTTTGTATTGTATATATTTAAAAAAATCTAATACGCCTGTAACAAGTAATGTACTTCAGCTTCCGGGTCAATGACCCCCATATCGATCAGGTTTTTGTCCAGTTTCCCTGATCCATTGAGCAAATGCTGATATGGCCCCTTGTTTTGCTTCTGGACGTAAATGTAGCTTCACTGTGCGCACGTTTTGTTGAGCACTCCTTTTTCTTGTAGTTCATTTACCGTTGAAATTGATTTTCTATAACTCGGGAACAAACATTTTTCAGATTTTTATTTTCCTAAAATAATTCTTTCTAGTTTTTCAAATGTTGCTGCTGTTTTGTTTTGTTTTTTAATTCTGGGCCTCAAAAAAATGTGCGCAGATAATCTCTTTCCCCACACGGTCATATACAGTTTTCACTGTTTTTTGACCAAATAAATAAATAAATTCTCGTGTAAAAAGACAAATTTTGTCTTGTGTTACTTTACCTAGTTCGTCGACGATACGCCGCGACAGAATGGATGGTTCTACGTGACTTTGCGGAAATTTTATAGGAGAGCATTTTGAATAGATTGGAGCTGTGTAATAATAACACCAACATTCTCTGTCATTTTGCTCGTAGAAGGCTTTCTGCAAGACTGATTTGAAAAACTGAATTAAGATGCTCAGGTAAGAGTTCGAAAGTGTCAAAACCTCATTTTCTCCAAAGATATGAACGAACTGTCATTCCAACCCCGCGGTGTGTTGCACGTATGCAGGACGGATACAGCCGATCATTTTGAAGGGGCATCATAGATTTTTGTTAAATAATAAACATTTGTTATTATATCGTATATTTTTATAGTGTATATATAACACTTTATAATATTATGGTTGATCCCGACTGAACGGTATCCCTTAATGTCACGGGCTCCTGAATACGTTCGTAAGCATCATACTGATAGGCGATTTTCATGGCTCGTAAAGTTTTGTGACGCCCTCATACGCTTTGTCCCCGCCGCAGTATAATGCCAAATTACTTTCTTTAAAAATTATAATGCCAAATTACTTTCTACAAAAACCTTCTCTCGCTTCGCTTGCCCGGATCCAAGTCACGGCGAGGATCGGGCCTTCGGCCCTCGCGTTCACTATAAACAACCTTGAGTCTATCCATCGCATAATTACCAATTCACTTTTATAAGAAATCACTTCAGTAAGCACATTGTATGAAAGTCTCAAGTATTCAAACGGCGCAGTGGACGATACTTACGAACGTATTAAGGAAGCCGTGGCAGCGAGGGGTAGCGTACAGTCGGGATCAGCATGTGTTACTTTTCAATAATTACTTAATTCTAACATAAATATTTAAATCAATTTTGCCAAATAAAATAAGTTAATAAACCGAAAACTCTAGGCCTCTGAATCCGCCACTGCACCAATGACGATACATGATTGTGTTCGTGATGTTTTTTTTTTTCTTTCTTTCGCACATAACCACGTTATCAACATGCATCTCACCCACCCCGCGTATCTCGGTTAGGCGCGCCGCCGCGCGGTGGCGTGACCGCCGACGTGCCAAGCAGCCAACGCGCGCGATCTGCTATCGTCGCAGCGCGAGGCGACGCAAAGCGACGCGAGAGGCGGCGGCGCCGGCGGCGGCGGCCAATCGGGAGCCATCGCTTGTTCGCGGCCTCGGAATTACCCCGCGCAGACACTCCGTCTCTGGTGGAAGCGCTTCCTAATTAACCCTAATGTGCTTAAAATCCCGCGCGCTGCTCTTTATCTGCGCCCGCACACGTAATTAGGAGACACGCGCGGACGGCGGCGGACAACAAACCAGAGGAGGAAATCGGCGAAGAATAAATAGAGGAGGAAAATGTGGCTAGGGATGGGAAGGTGAATGATATGGAAAAAACAAGATCTAAAACGGCAAGTGGTGGGGAGATGTATGAGGAGAAAAAGATGTGTAGGTGAACGAAAATGCAAACTAGGCGGAGGTGGCGTATGGTAGTTCATGAGTGGTGGAGGAGGCTGAGAAAGATTGGGAGGCAAGATAAGGAGAGGAGGGAAAGGAAAAGGAGAGGAGGGAAAGGAAAAGGAGAGGAGGGAAAGGAAAAGGAGAGGAGGGAAAGGAAAAGGAGAGGAGGGAAAGGAAAAGGAGAGGAGGGAAAGGAAAAGGAGAGGAGGGAAAGAACAAGGAGAGGAGGGAAAGAACAAGGAGAGGAGGGAAAGAACAAGGAGAGGAGGGAAAGAACAAGGAGAGGAGGGAAAGAACAAGGAGAGGAGGGAAAGAACAAGGAGAGGAGGGAAAGAACAAGGAGAGGAGGGAAAGGACAAGGAGAGGAGGGAAAGGACAAGGAGAGGAGGGAAAGGACAAGGAGAGAGGGGAAAGAGGCAAAAAAACATGAATTCAGAAAATAGAGGCAGGGGTGGGAGAAGGAAAAGGAGAAGAAGGGAAGGAGGTGGATGAGGAGAGAGAGAAGAAAAAAGAGAGGAGAAAGAAAAGAGAGGAGAAAGAAAAGAGAGGAGAAAGAAAAGAGAGGAGAAAGAAAAGAGAGGAGAAAGAAAAGAGAGGAGAAAGAAAAGAGAGGAGAAAGAAAAGAGAGGAGAAAGAAAGAGAGGAGAAAGAAAGAGAGGAGAAAGAAAAGAGAGGAGAAAGAAAAGAGAGGAGAAAGAAAAGAGAGGAGAAAGAAAAGAGGAGAAAGAAAAGAGAGGAGAAAGAAAAGAGAGGAGAAAGAAAAGAGAGGAGAAAGAAAAGAGAGGAGAAAGAAAAGAGAGGAGAAAGAAAAGAGAGGAGAAAGAAAAGAGAGGAGAAAGAAAAGAGAGGAGAAAGAAAAGAGAGGAGAAAGAAAAGAGAGGAGAAAGAAAAGAGAGGAGAAAGAAAAGAGAGGAGAAAGAAAAGAGAGGAGGAGAAGCAGGGAGAGGAGGAGGTAGAGAAAGAAGGATGCAAAAGAAGGAGGCAGAGGACGAGGAGGAGGGGGAAGGAGGATGAGGAGAAGGAGGCAGAGGACGAGGAGGAGGGGGAAGGAGGATGAGGAGAAGAAAGAAGTGAAGGAGGAGAGGAAAATAAGACTGAGGACGAAGCCATGGCTGCTGATCAGCAAGGGGAGAGAGGTAGAAGTGGAAATAGAGTCACATGTGGAGTCTTCGAAAGAAGTGAACGTGTACTTCATTTATTCTAACTTGGCCGACCCCCTGCCTTATGAAATGAATACTTTTAATTAATTCGCAAACGTTCTTCCCAACGCGGCTCGTGGCCTCAGAACTGTGCTGACCACTGTTAAAAAGATTCACTTTATAAGGCAGCAGGTGTAATAATGACCTAATGCCATCGGCCACGTTAGAAGCACGGAGCTGGCACACGCGCAGGCAGTGGCCGAGGCTCTGTCGGCGGAGGCGCCGCGCAGCGCACGTGCGTAAGAGGGATTCTCGACGGAGCTGCGGACAGCCAACGGCGATTCACCTGATAGCTCAAGGGGGCCTCCGGGCAATTAACCCTGGCCGGCACCTCTAAACAACCCCTGGCTCTGACCTTGAACATTCGTTTACCTTTACATCGTAAGTAATTCTGCTTATTTTAAAATGAGGCTAATTAGAAATGGGTTTCCGGCGGGCTTTCGGCCGAGCACAGTGCGCAGGTTGCATAACAGATGCGTCCGCTTCAGCCGGTTCCCGTGCGTGCGCTGCTGAGACGCGCTTCGGCGGCGAAGGCGGGGGCGGAGGTGGAGGCGGAGGCAGGGACAAAGAAGGTGGCGAGGTAGAGGCGGTGGCTGGGGCCGGAAGCGGGGGCGGAGGAGGCGGGAGCGGGAGCGGGGGCGGAGGCGGAGGCGGAGGCGGAGGCGGAGGCGGAGGCGGAGGCGGAGGCGGAGGCGGTGGCGGTGGTGCTGGTTGGGGCGGGGGCGACGGCGGAGGAAGTGGTGGTGGTGGTGGCAGAGGTGGGGGCAGTGGCAGGGGCGGAGGTTCTGGCGGTGAGAGCGGAGGCGGAGGCGGGGGCGGAGGCGGGGGACGGAGGCTGGGACGGTAGGCAGGGGCAGGGGCGGAGGCGGGGGCCGGCATCAAGCAGGAGCGGGGCGGAGTCAAAGTGGCGCGCCGGTTCGGCGCCGAAGAATCGGCAAAAATCGGCCATAATGGTGATTGCAACAGTGTTGTTAACAACAGTGGCGTAGCCAGGTAATTTTTTCTGGGTAGGCTCTAGAGCTGATTTACTTTTTATTTTTTGCAATATCTCAAAATGACAATTATTGTCTCATGTCTCACCGTTCATATTATTATTATTATTATTATTATTATTATTATTATTATTATTATTATTATTATTATTATTTTGTTCTCGAAATTTTGGTCTCACACACATACCACACAGAAACAATATCAAAGCATGGTAACACTGCCATATTTAAAATCTACAAAACAAATTAAGGCATTATAACACATTAACATAAAATAACATTTTTCCCAAAAAAATAATAAAATTCTAGTAGTCCACTGTTTGTTGTTACCTCTTCCTGCGTCTTCGTTTCAACAAGAGGTTAGTCGTTCCGGTAAAATGAGTTTGTGTTGCGCGCCTGTCGTATTCGTGTTGGAGTGTGGGCCCACCGCACACCACGAACGAACTCGGGGATTCCCGAAGGCTAGCCTTCGGCTCGCTGTTGCAGACTCTAGAAAGAGCGTATCTGCGTCTCGCTAGCACACAAACTGCGCATGCGTTGTAGGCTCTGAATGCTAGAGCCTTCCTCCAATGACGGGTAAGTTCGCAATTAAGCGGGAAGTTCAAGACGCAAAACCTAGGTGGGACATGATAATTGTGAATTGAAAAATTATCACTAAGCATATTACGAAGTAATAAGAATGGTTTTT
>JAHLJT010009436.1:210328490-210382505 GCA_031308135.1 Acheta domesticus | reverse complement strand
TATCCCGGCTCCCATTCTGATCCCGCATCCGCCGGATTCCCGGGCTTTGCAGCCCAACCTCAACCTCACCGCTCAGAAGCGTCGGCCACGCCAGCGCCCACCGCGCAATCGTTCCCGGCGCCCGCCTCCCCCCCCTCCTGCCGTCCGCGCTCCGACGCGCCGGGCACGAACGCGCGTCACGCGGCGCGGAATGCCATTCGGACGCGCGCGCGCGCCCGCGTCCGCGCCCGCTCGCAACGCGCTGCAACGGTAGCGGCGGTGACGCGCCGAATTCCGCACATTTCGTCGGCGGCGGTGGCGGCGACTCAATGGCTCGCTGCTTACTATCGATCTCGCTGCGGTGGTCGCAACGCGCGGCGGGGCACGGCGCGGGGCGGCGCGGCGCGGCGCAGCGCACGGTCCGGCCTCCGCCGTCGCCGCGGGCGCTCGTCCGTCTGCCAGCCCCCGCCCCCACCCCCGCCCCGCCCCGGTCATCTCTGCCCTCTCCGCCGCTGCCCTCCGCTCATCCACCGCCAACTCTGGCCGCGGAGCACCATCACTGCCCCAGTCGTGTCGCTGCTGGCGCCACTTGCCGTCATCACCACAGATGCCGCAGCTGGCATCTCTGCCCTCACTGCCACTGCCCTCACCTCACCTCACCTCACCACTTACCGCCATCACCTCGACCGTCGCCACCGCCCCTCTGCCCTGGTTCACTGCCGCCACCGCCATCACCATCGCCCTCGATGCCCCCGCCCTTGCCATCGCTCTTGGTCAAGCCACCGCCACCGGCCCGGCCGCCATCCCCACTGCTTCAGCCGCCACACCGCTGGCGCCACTTGTCATCTTCACTACTGACGCTGCTACCTCCGCTGTGGATTAGATGCCTCAGGGCATCAACTTAGGTTACTGCTGTGCCCCTGTCTGAGACATCCTAGACTTCGAGTGCGGGGGTGGCAGGATTTTCGACACTAGTTATATTGCTAGGTCGAATTCAGCCGCTATCTGAAGGAGAATTCTAGCGGTCGGCTGCTCTAAATTTTCCGTACTTTCTCCAACACCAAGGTAATATCGAAGCAGTACCCCAACAAACCTGCCGCGGACCCCGCGCAATCTTTTGTCCCTCTTCCTTGATTTCTCCTCATCCCTTACACACACGTACACTTACATGCTCTACACTACCACACCTGTCTGGAGACCATTTCGGAGCTTAGTCCTTGCCCCGGATGGAGCAGTGCCTCGTTGGTGGGAGATATATGGTTGAGGAGAAAAACCTGCAAGCCGACCGATAGTTCGGCGCCAGATCTCTCCATTCAGCAAGGAAAAATCACCGCCACCTCCCTCTATAAAAACAACTACTGCACTTACGGGACTTATGACCTCGGTGTTCAGGCGCCCGGAATCACCAATCAATCACAAAAGCAACCTTCACCGTCACCACCGCCCCTCCACCTCTGCGCCACCGCCGTTCCCGCCATCGCCGTCGCCGCCCAGGAGAAGCCGCCGCCAGCATCACAGCCACTGCCGTTGCCACCCACACTCGCTCTGTCTCTGTCTAGCGCGGCGGCCTCATGGAGGGCCGCCGATGAGCGGTCAACGCTCCGTCGCTGCTGCGTATTCGGCGGGGATGGCCCCAGCAGAGAGCAATGAGAGATCGGGAGGGTGGAGAGCCCGCGCGGCAGGTGACGGCGAGTGGAGCGGTGGAAGCGAGAGACAGAGAGGGTAGAACAGATGACACGGCTGGTTTTGGGCGGAGAGGGCACACAGAATTAGAGGAAAGAGGAAGTGCAGATTCGGGAAGATGTGCAAAAGGGGAGAATGATTTTTAAATATGTGCGAAGGGAGTCATGATAATGATCAGATGTTTTTTGTTACAATTTCTTCTATTTCTTATAGTTTTTAATTTGAGTTGTGTTGTTTTCTGTAGATAGTACCTTCAAGAACAGAATGAGACAATCATGTGAACAGTATAAGAAATGTAGTACTAAGGGAACGACAAAAGAGAAAGTGTAGAGTGCGGAAAACGGGAAAAAGATAGAAAGTGGGAAAATAATAAGAAGGGGGAAGTGGGAGAGATATATAAGTGGACAAGGAAAAGACAAGAGGACAAAAATGTAGCACGCCGAAAAATATGTGACTCACAGCAGAAGTAAAAAGAATGTAATAGATCACAGCAACAAGTGAATATGATGGAAGACTAGGTGAAGGAGTATTGGCGAGTGCAAGTGTAAATATGTTACTGGAGTTGACTATTAGACGATGGTGATGGCATGGAAATGGTGGCCAACAATGGGCGGCGGAAAGCAGTCCTGGAGGAAGCGTAGGCGATGCACGACGGATGGACCATATACTGCGATTATTCACAGCTGCCTCTGACAAGTCATGAGCTGTTACGGTACCGTCCAATCGGGGCCTTGCACGTCACTACAGTGACGTCACTATGATGACGTCCTATGATGATGTATCAGGGAGAGAATAGTGAGTGAAAACGGAATAAGATAATGGTGGTTGAAAGTAGAGGGAAAGAACGGCGAGTGATAATGGAGGAAGAGAATGGTAGGTGGAAACAGCGAGTGAGAGTGAATGAACAGAATGGCGGAAAAAATGGAGGATGACAATGGGCAGGGGTGAGAGCAGTGGATAGGAACTATTGGATATCCCTGATAAGAACGAAGGAAGAGAATGGCTGGATGAAAACGGTTCGACAACCGGGTGATAATGGTGGGCGAAAATGACGGGTGGACAAGGGGTGCGTAAAATTGGCATGTGAGGGCGATTCGTTGAAGCTTCGTGTGGGGTCGGTGGTAGGCATGGACGTTCCGGTGACGAGCCGTAGGTATGGCAGGCAGGTGGGAGCGTCCTGATGGCGGGTAGGAGCGACGGGCAGCGGGCACAACTGTGGCCAGAGCCGGAGCGGGGGTGGCGTGCGTGCGTGCGTGAGTGCGCGGGTTGGTACGCGGCGGACGAGCGGGCGTGCGTGAGCGCGGCCGTTTGATTGAGGTTGTGGCACGCGTCGCCATGCGAATACCGCAGCGCGGCGGTGAGCCTGAATACACCGCCCAAGTCTCGCGCGCACCGCCGGCCGTCACAGCTAGCGGGATGGCGTGTCAGCTGCCAGCATAGCAGTCTTAACTGATTATCATTAAAAGTTTCAATTTTACGAACAATCAAACATAAACTGCTCCTTTGGGGCAGGGTAATCCCAAAGCCACCGGAGATAATCTTCTGATAATTATTATCACCAGTGATACCTCGTTTCTATTCCCAAGGAAATGGAGTATTGAAATATCTGGAGGGCGGAAATTATTAGGATTTTGTTTTGTAAAATTTCAACGGTTATTTTTATTTTAACGTAGATTTAGACGCATGACATTAAACTCCTTTGAATTCGGAAAGGAAATAACAACTTTCAATCTTGTAATGAAAGAAAACATTTTTCAGCACATTTCATAAGGAAGGGGAATGACGTTTATTAGGATTATTATGAGAACTAAAATCAGAAATAAAAAGGAAAACGAAATGAAAAACAAGGAAGAAAAGTTGTTAAAAAATTACATTGTTTATGTCGAAAAAATGTTGGTAGTTTTACGGACGGGAGAAATAAACGAATTTGCGATAGAAAAGACGAAGATTTAATGGAATTGAACTCACTTTACATACAAAAAAATTAAACGAAATTCAATTATTTTCATTGTTCGTAGAAAAGAAGTCCGTCAAAATATTAAAATTAAAAACTTGTATGCATACTCTTTCATCCACTGTGAACACAATGCATTGTATTTTATCTATTGATGAAATCCATTGAATTCTCATTTCAAAATTCTATTTGAAAAAAAAATGCCCAATTTACCCCAGGAAATTTTACATCTCAATTTTAGCAGCCTGTATTTTTTTCATATTTCTATTAAATAAGACGTGATATGTTCGCATGATTAGTAATATTATGCAGCCAAAATATCATTTCAAAGATTGACGTAAATAACTTCGTCAAGAGCTTTCATTTTCTTTGCAAAATTTGTGATTGAAAACATTCTGGCCAGTCAGCAACTTACCATTTACATTCTATAAATACAAGCCCAACGAAAGAAACCAGGCCAGCAAGCAAATATCTCTTTAAAGCGGAAAGGATGAGTAGTCTCAACGTGAGTGGTTGATGACAATGTTAATTGCTGTTTTATTTTTCTACAAGAGTGAAGGAGGAGGGCATTAAATAATTTGAAATTTGTAAATTAAATTGCAAGAGATACAATAAATGTATTTTATAACCTTCTTTTATTTGGTGCTGAAATGCCACAGAAGTAATGTACTACATGAATGCTTGATCAGATGCTAATATTTTTAAAATAAGAAAAGAAAACGTGGCCGATAAATGTTTCCTTAAAATTGGATGTTTGTTTTGTGAAGAGGGTATTTATAGATGTCATAGTGTAAATTTAATCTCATTCATTTTATCAATGAAACAGCTGGCGAGTTGGCCTAGTTGGCTTAAGCCTAGCTTCAAACTTTGGGTCTCACCTGCTTCCATCACGTTAACATAGTTGGAAATTTAGGTCATTTAAAGGTGCATTCAAAGGTTCATTTGGCATGAACCGCAAATTGATCACAGACATAACAATAATTGAACAACCAGGCAAACATGTGAATTATGAATAAATCCATAGTAATGTATTACGACTAGTCTGTTAACACAAGGGTGCTCTTTAAATATAGTATGATGATTACATGATATTCCGATCAATAAAGAAATTGAATACTTAGCGTGATTTTTGAAATGCACATTGATTGATCATTAAAGAATAAATTGTAATAGAATTTTCAGATAATATGTCTTCTAAATTAAAACAATGAATTGCTAAAAAAAATTGGTAATTTCTCAAAATGGCGTATGGCACAATGACACAATGTATTCAGATTACGAATATAGCATTGACAATCTCCAAAAAACTATCTTCAAAGTGATATTTAAAATGTATTATGCTAGTGACAATGAAATAAGTAGCAACTAACAATGAACATTGTCACGTGAATAATCTTAAATGATGTGCAATTATAATGATATTTCATTCAGTAGTTTGTTAAATCAAGGCTGATTTAGGGCACATTTTAATTTCAAAATTTCAGTTTTTATAAGAATTTCACATTTATCTTTTTCAAGAAAGGGTTCAATGAAAACACATTTTCATCATTTAGAAAGTGAAGGAAATGCTTCGTACCCACCTGTAACTTCCGGTTTCTCGCACCTACTGCTGTTTGTGCGATTTCATCAGGCGTATTAGCGCTAACATTTGGGTCATTGTATAATGTGAAGGTCTTGGAACATTTGAAGAAAGTTATATATTGTAACATGTTGACAGCGTGCATTATAGCAATGTAGATACACGAGACTAACTTTCCAGAGCAGTACAAACACATAACACCATCGAAATTCAGAAGCATTTCATGTAGCCTACTAGTTCAAACTGTATCATCAAATATTTCGTGTATATTTTCGAAATATTGGGAGTAAATTACAGGTAGAGTAAGAGATGCTATAATTTTCGAAAAATATGTAGATTAGAACTATAGCATTAACTTGAAGACAGTTTTGTGAAATTTGGGATCGTAAATAACCAAAAATGAATTATTTACAAGAGCTATTTTTTGCCAATAAAAGAATATGAACAATTGCATATACAAGTGCAAATTTTGATTAAAATTTCCTCAAACTTATTTTAAGAAAATAGTTTTGATGTATTAAATAAAATGTTTTGAAATAAGAATTTAATAATTCTCCATTTCCAGAACGATGGCTTTTTTAATAAGCCACTAAACAAGTTGGCGTTGGCTCTTAAAGAGAATACGCAGTTTTAAATAATAATAATAATAATTATTATTATTATTATAATTATAATTATAATAATCAAATATTTTAAAGCATATATTTTTCTTATTATTCATGTCATTCGTTTTGAAATATATCTTCATATTGAAAACAGTATATTACCTGGTTTGTTTTGTATTAACATCAATATTCCGCCAGTTGTTTTTCATTGAATTTCATGGAGTTTGCTGGAGCAGAGATCGAATAAATATTTCCCCAGCTCCCACCGCAGCGAGTTCGTTCGCAGATTTACAGAGGGAAGTTCCAGTACTGGGAAAGTTCGCAGACAAAAGGGCGGCTCTTATCAGATATCGGGAAGCCTGGTGCGAGTTCGGGTCAGCAACAAGTAGCCCGCTTAGACGACCATTGCTGCCGGTACTTGCTGTTGAAGGCGCCTATTTGACTCTTTAAATTAACGGAGTAATTAACGAATGATTTATTGATTCCTGGCACGTCAACTACTAAGGTGATTAATCTCGTAAGTGTGCATGTGTTTGCTCGGGTGGTGGCGGTGATCCTTCCCCGCTGGATGGTGAGATCCGGCGTCGACCTACCGTCGACTTACAATGAAAGATCCAATGAATGAATAAATTTATATGAGGAATAATATCTAAAAGAGAAAGTAAAACATGTAAGGTATGTAAGCCAAAAAACCCCCGGTTTTATTGGAACTTAAACAACATCAAGGCAGTGTAAATAGCTCGTCAATAAATGCATACAGAATATGGATAAGTCAAAGAATACACGTTGTCCGGGCAACCACGGGGGAAACCAGTAAATAAGGAACTGTGTTGATGGTCGCGAGTAGGACATTTATTACGGTGCGGGAAGTTGCAGGGTCCCTCGTATATCGTGAATATGCATGGAGGAGGCGGTGTGAGGTGTAACCTTGTGGAATTTTTAATATTGACTCTCTCTCTCCTACGCCAGCTGCCATCGCTGCGCATCGGCTAGACGGTACGATCACTATCGGTTTATTTTATTTTATTTTATTTACGTCACAAACAGTTAAAAACTGTGTGTGATGAGCTATGGGGATCGAGATTATAATTTTCAATTAGAGGTAAGTGAGTAACACGGAATTGGTTCCGATATTCTTCAGAGTTTTATATGTTAATCATCTATAGATATCAAAAGTATTTTTTTAAGTTAAATTTGATTAGATTTCGTATTCGTAACGTAATTTATAATAGAAAAGCGAATAAATACCCACGTGCCATATAGTAGAGGGGAAAGTCGCGATCGCGTAATAATTTATTGCAATTCTTGGTTGAACCAGGGTTTAGGGTGGCACGGTTCATTTGGTTCCTTTTGTGAATCACTTACTCTCGTGAATCGCCCGCCACGGTTCACTTACGGTTCACTTCAGAGGTGGCGATAAATAATGAGTGAATTATCTTCGGGTTGATTAGCTTTGATGGGTCAAAGCATAAATATACAAGAAATGACCAATTTCATATTTTACGAAATATGTCACTTTCAGTTGTTTCAGTAATGTCACTTTCTGTTGTTCCCATAACAACAAAATTATTTACTGGCACTATTGAATGCGATTAGTCACTGTTCGCACTAAAAATTATTTTGCTCGTGGAATTGTGTGTTTTATAGCATTTCAAGACCTCTTTGAATAGATTTTGTACGTCTACCGTGATGGAAGGAGTGAACGCAGGATTTTTTTTATGAATTGCGCCGAGCGGGAAGTTTAAATGCTATTCAGTGGTTTCAGAAAGTGGGATTGCTTGCGTCTCGACGTGTGTGTCGCGTATGTACAGGAGAAAAGTGGTATTTCGTGTTTTTTTCGTATTTCAAGACATCTTTTAATAGATTTTGTGTGTCTACCGTGATGGAAGATGTAAATGCAGGATTTATTTATGATTACCATATTATGTAGTATTTGCTTTAAAAAGTAGACGAGTTTGTTTTTAGTATTAAAATGGAGGATTTGAGAGGTGATAGTCTCCCAATAATAAACGTGTAAGTAGTATGTGTTTGTGAAATAGAATTGATTTTAAATATTTCTATTTATTTTATTAGCTTAACAAGTTATTTTTTATTATTAATTTTTAAGCTTCAGTTCGTAAAAAGTAGGTATTTTTTTCCAGAAACAAGCTTGACGTTTTTTCGTGTTATGAGGGTGAAATTCGTTGCCGAGACACTACACTAATTTTCAATATTACTATGGTAGTGGTAATACTATTAAAATTGTATAATTTCAACGACTGTGTGAGTGGATTTTTTCTTTTAAAATTCCATTTTCTTTAACATATTAAGTAGAATTGGTTTAAAAAACAGACGAGTTGGTTTATTCGTATTAAAATGGGGGGTTTGGGGAGCGATAGCCCCCCAATAAAAAAGGTTAAAAGTAGCATGTGTTTGTGAAATATAATTTATTTTAAATATTTCTATTTACGGTGCTTTTAGTGTTAAAATGGGGGGTTTTATTTTATATTGTATTATTTTTAAAAATACTTTTTTGTTTCAGATTCTTAAAATTCTACGTTTATATTATTATTATTATTGTTGTTTTTATATTTTTGTTTCATAACTTAAAATAATGTATAAAAATTCCAACAAATACGTGAGTTATACTTTTCCCATTTATATTCTGTGGCTTATAGAGCAATGTAATAAGTAGTATTTGCTTAACTAAATAGACGAGTGGCATAAGTAACACAAAATTAGTGCTTAAGTAGTAGAGAATGTTCAAGTAGCACGCGCTTCTTAAATAGAATGTGTTTTCAAAGACATTTATTACGTTACCATGTTCAACGCGAATAGTAACAAGGATTCGGTTCACTGAGTCGATTTCTCCCTAGTGAACCGGATCAGTGAACGAAAGGAACCGTGCCACCCTAAACCCTGGTTCAACCCAATTCTTTTATAAAACCAACAACCTATTAATAATACCCCGGTGGTATTTTGCAATCAGATTTTAACTTTAGGAGACAATACGGTCGGAGGGTCAGTAAAGCTAATATCAAATAGACAGCATCAGAGAAAAGATCTGGAATACACGCGAGAAGTCATTGATGTGCGCGAAGATTATAGTAGCAGGGAAATTTAATTCTTGACTCGTAGGGGAATATAACTATTGTAGGCGAGTGAAAGAATATCAGATCAATTCATAAGCTCATTGAAAGATGTAAACCAAATTTATAAATAAATGTTAAGTTATTTATTCGAAAAAAGGTTGCTAATTTGTAGCTAGTTACCATCAATTCAAAATAACCATTTTTAATTAACAGAGCTTCCATTTATCGCAACTCTGTATAGATTGCACGTCCACGTAGGACAGGTAAGAAGTCAGCATGTGTATGTCGAAACCCATAAGTAATTCGAAATTACCCATAAGTAAATGGATTATAATCATTAAAGTTAATAAGTAATTCAAGACAATAAACATTTCAGTATAGGCCAAATGTATGAGCGTAGCAGGGAAAAAAGATATACATATATAGATCAATATTATGTGCATCTCTATGGCATGTCCGAGCAGGAAAATAGTAATAGTAGAAGATTAAATCAATTAAAAAATGTATATAAAAGGTAATATCAACAAAAGAGATTCTTTCTTTGGTATTTCACAAATTAAGAAGATTTATAATTTATTGTATAAAAGTGGACGTTTCACAAAGGAACTCATAACAAATACAGATTTGCTGAAATAAAGCTGATTAACAGAAGTACAACATAATTCAAATATTCTTAAGGCGTCAGTTTCAAGAAACATTTAGCTCTCACACTTCCGTATGACAACTTATCCCACTCAACTTCTTTCATTATTTTCTGTGCAATAGAAAACGTAATTAATACTGTATAAAGGATGATATTTATTAAATAAATAAAAAGTCAAACACAAGTTGTTATGGTCAAGCATACCTTAAAACTCATAATTCAAGATCTGGCGATTGAAATTTTTAGCACTGCATAGCGCTGTTTTTGACGTTGAAAACTCTTGGCAAATTTAAAGCGCGACCCGTAAAAGAAATAGTACTTGAGTCCGTTTTAAACAGCCCACTCCACACTTCTTTAATTTTCCTTGATCCTATTTCATCTTGGGTACCTGAGCAACGTGATATGCGACGGCACACATCAAGATAGTTCCCGTTTCTTCACATCCGCTGCCAGCCACAGGCGCGCAGACCCGGCGCACGTTACTCGCAAATATTTCATTTCGCCCCGCCCCCCCTTCACCCCTTTCTCACCACCACTTCCCGACCCCCTTTCTCCTCCAACTCTTCTCAGCCCCGTTCTCCACCCCCATACCGGGTTCCTTCTCCCTCCTCTCCCCGCCTCTTTCCGCCCCTTCACTCCCTCTCCCTACCCGCACTCCCCGCCCCTCCCTGCCCCTTCCATCCCCTCACCGCCCCGCCCCGCCCCACCCAGCCCCTCACTGCTCCACACCGCCCCTCTCCACTCTCACCGCCCCCTCACCGCTCCACACCGCCCCTCATCGTCCCTCTCTACCCCTCACCGCGTCTCACCCCCCACCACCCTCACCGCCCCTCACCGCCCCTCACTGTTCTTCACTGCCCCTCACTGTCCTTCACTGCCCCTCACCGCCCCTCACTGCTCCTCACCGCCCCTCACTGCTCCTCACCGCCCCTCACTGCCCCTCACCCCTCTTACCGCCTCTCACCGCCCTCACCGCCCCTCACCGCCTGTCATCGCTCCTCACCGCCTCTCACCGCCCCTCACCCCCCCTCACGACCCCTATCCTTCCCCCTCTCCTACCTTCTCCGCTCCACCCGCTTGTTCCGTACTCCACTCGCTATCGCTGTGCGACCCGTGTGCTGGGGTCATTTGCAAGTAAAATGGCGAGTGCGGATTTGTACGCGCCGCTGCCGCCGATGCAGTGTTCCCTGCCCTCGCTGTCAACCTCCGCCTTTTCCTCGCCCGCCGAGTCTTTCCTCCCCTGAGAGCCTTGTAGAAGCATTACCGAACAAGCTCACCTGGTCTACAACGTGAGAAGCGCTGATACGTCGTTTAAATTGTGCTGGTTACATGGCAAGATTATTCAAATTTTGATCTAATCTGAATGCTTTGAAATAATGAATCAGTTCGAGGAAATAAACTTCTTTAACTCCCTCCAAAATTGAAATAATAACATACATTATGAAAATAGGATCTGATGCGTTAACATTTTATGTAGTTGCGAACCACAGCTGAAGGTTTGGTAATCGGGAGATCCTTAGTTCAAGACACTACGATGGCGAATTTTTAGACACCGGATGTGCCGTCCAAGGGCTGCAATATTGGCACAACTCCAAAAATATTAATGTTTGAATTGTGACCGTTATTTTATATTATTATTATTATTATTATTGTTATTATTAATACTACGATTATTGACTGAACTCTGATGAAGCCTTTCAATAATGCTTTCTCCGTATACCATTAATGATTAAGCATTTGATATCTGCATTGCAATTGCCAGACTTTGAATACATTTTTTTTTCTTACTTCGCTCTGTTATTGTGTAAGTATTGCAATCCGGGAACGGTATTACTGGAAGGGACGACGTCACAACCTACATGAGAACTTTAGAGGCCTGGACAGCTGGTTTCACAGGCGATGTCAGATCAATTACAAGCAAATGCCGCAGCATTACTTTAAAACACACGGTTACAAACCGTACCACTCCAATCGTCCATGCTAAATGGACGTCCATTCAACATCATCTCGGAAGACCCTGGTACTACTGCGAGTACGAGAATATCAAGCGAAGGGCAGAGCGCTTTTGGAAACAAATGGAAACCCAAATAAAAAAATATTTAGAATATTCTCTTTAATAAATGATCACTAAAAGCCGTGATCACTTGGATGGATTTACTCCTCGTATTCACAGATGAACAGCGTTGGGCACTCGTACTATTTAAAAAACAGTAGATTTTAATTTGCTGTCTAGATAAAGAGACACTGCTGTAGATTATATAAATATGATTTGAGGTCACCGTTTAAATTAACAAATATGTTTAATTATTAACTGTGGAAAACTTATAACATGAATGATAAGCATTGGAGATATTTGAAAGTAGATAAAAATGAATGTTATAGAGAATGCTCAAAACGCTTGATATCCGAGCAAGGCGCTACGTCTTACACAATTGCTCATCCTATTTAGGGGAGTGTGAATCGATTTTGGGTCAAAAAGTCGATTTTTATTTTTTGTATATTTGTTTTGCTTCATCTTTCCTGCTTAGAATGAGAAATAAATCAGATTGCTACGAGCCCGGGAACTATGTTTATTTCTCTTAAAGTAACACCCGTGCATATCATAATAAGTGTGCATAAATATTCAAACCTGTTTTTCCATAAATTCATTTTTTTTATAAAAGAAACTTTTTCTAACAAACTTTTCATCACAAAAATTTCAAACTTTGTGAATATTTTATTTTGTCTTAAGCTGTCTTATGTAACCATATTTTCAAAATCTGTTATACTTTGCATTTTATTAGAACGAATATACAAGAAAATGTAGAGAAAAACAATTCATACTTATCATGAATTTTTTTTAAGTTTCATAAAAAATAGATTTTTTGAAAATATTCATCATTTACTATCCGTGTAAAGGATATGTGTACACTGTGTAAAAATATTACAGAGCTGCCTCTAATATTTTGCCAGAAAATGTATCTTAAATTAGCCACATTTTAACATTGTCAGCATGGGGAATTCACACTCCCCTTAAATGCCCGTTCTGGATGAATTAAAATTGAAGTACGTAATCAGTGATGACCTTCAATTCTGGATTTCAATAAGATGACAACCAATTCGAAATAAGTTTTTCGAGGAGATAAATCAACAAACTGTATCTAAGTTTCACAAAAACATCGAATTTCGTCTGATTCTTGACCTTGAACATAGTCTCACAGAAATATGATCCATGCAATATTTTTGTCCTTGGCACATGTTTGTCTATTGATTTTTATTATTATTATTATTATTATTATTATTATTATTATTATTATTATTATTATTATTGTTTTATGTTTTCATTCTCGTTTTCGTTCTCCTTTCGTTTCTGATTCTCCTACTCCTTCTTTTTATTATTACATTGCTGTTGTTGATGCGACGAATAAAAGCACCTAGTATTTTTTTCTCGTAAAACTAAAAAATGTATAATGTATGAATTCTATTCTTCATAACTTGTATAATAAAAATTCACAAGACCCTCACGGGCTTGAACAATCAATCTTCCCTTTTGCACAGTTCGGTCATCAATGTAATTCTCTGAATATTTGTTACTAATAGTGTCCTGTTTGGGAGATCTGTGTCACTGAGTTCGAAAGGGGCGCTACCTCGTTCGAACCTGCACTCGCAACGGACCAGTCCTTCTCTGTGATTGGTTCTCGAATTTTCTCTCTGATAAAAGTAGTAGAATCAGTTCGAGTCAGAGCGCAGCGAAGAAAACACGTGGTGATTTTGACAGAGGAAGCGAGCGTTTCAGTCGTTTCAGCGTTTCAGTGCGCGTGTTTGTAATCCTACTTGAATTACGTCATCTGCAATATCGATTAATAGTAATCTATAATGAACAATTAAAACACTATTTTTAGTGAAAGAAATAGGAGAAAACATGAAATATTTATTGCATACACTTGCCAATTCGATAGTACGTGATAACAGTGCGGTTTGTGGATTAATTGAAATTGTATAAAAACGTTTTGTAGGAATTTGTAAATATATCGTGTGAATCGTTTTCAATATAAATTGTAAACATGGAACAGCTACGTTGCATTGTGAGTATATGGATTGCGGAGCAGTGACTATTATTGACTGTAACGTCTTCGAGCTAGACATTCACGGATCATCGTTGGATTTGTGGTTGGCAGCACCGTGAATTCAGAAGGTATGCTTATTTGAAAGTTTCATGTTTCTTTTAATGATGTTATACACTGTTTTAACATATTTCATTGCATACATTAGAGTTTGTTTTGGTCATCATATCGTTCGCGTACTTGCCGTTCAATAGCCCTTTAGTGTATTGCATTAACAATAGTTCAGTAAAACATAATACGAGTAAGTTATTAACAAGCTTATAGTTGCGAAGTTTATAGATTTCGGACGAAAAGTGTTCCGATCCAGGTAAATGTGTGCTCTTAAATTATCATTTACTGTAGTATTTGTAGAGTATTTTCTACTTACCATAATTTAATTTTTTGATTTCCAATTCGTTTTTGGTAGAGTGATAGAAAAAATATCAATTTCAGGTGTATAAAACGTCTTTGAGCACTCGCTATTTATTATAGTTTTATAGAATGAAAAGTTCTGATGTCTAGTTCTTATAATTTTCTGCTAAGCGCCGCTGCACATCGGCTCCCGCGAAAAACCCTTGCCGAGGCGAGTTCCTTCGCCCAGAATTGTAGACTGGGGTGACCTTGGAGAACTTACAGTGTCTGTCACTGCACTTCATCGAAGATACAAAGGGTCCCCCCCGATAAGATGGTAAAAAGTTCCCCTCAACCAAATTACATATGAGTGGTTTACACTATAATTCTAACATAAAAATAATATTTTTGAAAGGATTCTTAGCCTCCGTCCCACCACCCACACCCTACACAGCCAAAAACGTGTTTTTTTAATTTCAATTTTTTTCGACCACTTAACACTTTATCAGACTGAAAAAAATATGATAAATAAGAACACAACTCAGACTATCAGAAAAACATTTTTTAATTTTTTCTCAGGCCCAAATTCAAACACAAAAAAATATTTTCGAAAACAAATATCAAGAAATATTTTTTACTGTGTCTTAGAAGCCTGGAACAGGCTCGAAAAAATGTCAAAGGTTCCTCTTAAAACACAAATTGTTGTGCATTTTTTTCAGATTTTTTCGATTGCTGGGCTGCAGTTAAAAAAATAAAAACCATTTTCCCACCTTCAAAACAACTTCAAAACCTTCCCAACTTCAATAAGATTTTAGAAGAAAAAATAGAAGTTTGCAGATTATGACATACAAAAAAAGATTATTGCAACACACATTATAATGGCAAATAACTCGGAAGCGATGCTTCCTTGGCCTTTTAAACAAGGTTTGCTTGTCTCATGGGGACACGACTTTTTTTTGAGAACGAGTAAATTCTAACAGACGACATGTTTTGGGGGACGGGTAGATGGCAAATGGGGGAAATGATAAGGGACATTTCGTGTGCAGGATAGATGGGGGACAGTGGGGAAGTGAAGGGGAACAGATTAGGCCCCGATTATGTTGTTGAGATGTATTTTTCAAAATACCACTTTTATGATCATCCTATTTTACAATTTTGCATATTAGTTCTTTTGGGTGCGCCCTTTCCGTAGCACTGATGGACAGAAAAGAGAAGCTGATATCAATGTAAAATGAAATTGAAGGAAAATACTGAAATTATCTTTCACGATAAATTAACGGGACTATTTTATTTTTTTGCGAATTTTTATCTCAACGCTCAGCAATATTGGAATGAATTCTCTCGCACAGTATCGGGTCTATAATGCCGTAAACTACTTTTCGGGGGACGAGAGTTAGCAGTTGGGTGCTACATTAAATCAATTTTCAATTTTCGTACAATTATTATTTACAAAGAGCAGAGTTTTCGCACATGTACAGATTGTACGAGTGTCTCCATATTTATACGTATTCAAGAACAAATACTTAGGTAAAGGAAAAGACAACTTTTTCTCTAGTCTGAAACATCTACAGACGTGAGACCACAGGCTTCCGTAACCAATGCGTTACTACTTATCTGTCCGAGAGGCGCCGCGTTCTAGGCTCAGTTGTCAACGTTTTAGCTGCTATTCTGTGGCCTTCCTCCTCAAGCAAGGTCGCACGTGCCTAGGACGCGGCAACTTCCGAACTGCCAAGTTGTTGACTACAAATGTTTTAAGTTTTTTTTTAAACTATGACCCAGCTATTAAAAAATATGAAAAAATTCACAAGCATTCTGAGATGAAGTTTTAAGATTATTTTCGTGCCAGTGTCTGTGTTCTAAGACAAGTAAAACAGTTCTTGTAAATCTGGGTCTAACCTCTTCCCCTTCATTTTTTCCACATGTCCCCCAATTATCTCTCAAATATGACCGAATTATTATTTAATAAACTGCCAAACGCTATTATCTTTCCTTAGCGTATGATATTCTCATACAAAGGATTAGAAAGCTTTAAAAATGATAATTTTTAAGTATATTCCAAAATCAAAACTTTATTGGGTGCTACAACAATGTATACAAATGTATAATAAACACTAAAATAAATGCACAGAACCGTTGCAGTCATTTTCAAACTATATTGAAAGTCCAGGTGTTTTGAAGGCGGGAAAATGGTTTTTATTTTTAACTGCAGCTCAGCAATCGAAAAATCTGAAAAAAATGCACAACAATTTGTGTTTAAGAGGAACCTTTGACATTTTTTTCGAGTCTGTTCCAGGCTTCTAAGACACAGTAAAAAATATTTCTTGATATTTGTTTTCGAAAATATTTTTTTGTGTTTGAATTTGGGCCTGAGAAAAAATTAAAAAATGTTTTTCTGATAGTCTGAGTTGTGTTCTTATTTATCATATTTTTTTTCAGTCTGATAAAATAGTGTTAAGTGGTCGAAAAAAATTGAAAAAAAAAACAACACGTTTTGGCTGTATAGGGGTGTGGGTGGTGGGACGGCGGCTAAGAAAACTTTCAAAAATATTATTTTTATGTTAGAATTATAGTGTAACCACTCATATGTAATTTGGTTGAGGGGGAACTGTTTACCATCTTATCCGGGGGGACCCTTTTTATTCCAAATGCTTTCGATGAGTCCTTATCCGCTGGAAAAATCATGTAAATTATCAGCCCATCCGGTGCCGAGTATGTGTGGACTGTTAGACACCGCCGGTGTGGAAGAAGTGTCACATTTCAAAAATTATAATTTTTAGTTACGTGAAAGAAAGCTGGGTAGAAAATAGTATATTTTTTGCTGTTACAAATTCCGCAAAGATAGTCAATAACGCCGGTATAACACTTCGTGTTTGGCCTGGAAATAATCGGCTCTCTTAAAGTTAAAACCATTCAAAACCATACACAAATTTAAGATAAAAGTAAAATATTTTCTGCTGCAAAACTGTTTCTGTACAATTACAGACTATACTGATCGTCAAAAGAAAAATAATGTTTATTGTAACAAAACAATGATATATAATGAATTAGTTTACGTTTGTATTGTATACATTTAAAAAAATATTTAATACGCCTGTAACAAGTAATGTACTTCAGCTTCCGTGTTAATGACCCCCATCTCGATCAGGTTTTTGTCCAGTTTCCCTGATCCATTGAGCAAATGCTGAGATGGCCCCTTGTTTTGCTTCTGGACGTAAATGTATCTTCATTGTGTGCACGTTTTGTTGAGCACTCCTTTTGGTTGTAGTTCATTTACTGTTGAAATTGATTTTCTATAACTCGGGAACAAAACACTTTTCAGATTTTTATTTTCCTAAAATAATAATTATTTTCTAAATTCTTGTTTCTAGTTTTTCAAATGGTTGCTGCTGTTTTGTTTTGCTTTTTAATTCTGGGCCTCAAAAAATGTGCGCAGATAATCTCTTTTCCCACACGTCATATACAGTTTTTACTGCTTTTTGACCAAATAAATAAATAAATTCTCGTGTAAAAAGACAATTTTGCCGTGTGTTACTTTACCTAGTTTGTCGACGATACGCCGCGACAGAATGGATGGTTCTACGCGACTTTGTGGAAATTTTATAGGAGAGAATTTTGAATAGATTGGAGCTGTGTAATAATGACACCAACATTCTCTGTCGTTTTGCTCGTAGAAGGCTTTCTGTAAGACTGATTCGAAAAACTTAATTAACATGCTCAGGTAAGAGTTCGACAGTGTCAAAACCTCATTTTCTCCAAAGAGATCAACGAAATGTCATTCCAACCCCGCGGTGTGTTGCACGTATGCAGGACGAATCCAGCCGATCATTTGGAAGGGAGCCATCAACAGATTTTTGTTAAATAATAAACATTTGGTATTATATCGTATATTGTTATAGTGTATATATGACACTATTTAATATTATGGTGATCCCGAAGAACGGTTCCCTTACTGTCACGGGACTCCTGACTACGTTCGTAAGCATCATACGATAGGCGATTTCATGGCTCGTAAAGTTTTGTGCGCCCTCATACGCTTTGTCCCCGCGCAGTATAATGCCAAATTACTTTCTTTAAAAATTATAATGCCAAATTACTTTCTACAAAAACCTTCTCTCGCTTCGCTCGCGGATCCAAGTCACGGCGAGGATCGGGCCTTCGGCCCTCGCGTTCTCTATAAACAACCTTGAGTCTATCCATCGCATAATTACCAATTCACTTTTATAAGAAATTCACTTCAGTACGCACATTGTAAGGAAGTCTCAAGTATTCAACGGCGCAGTGAACGATACTTACGAACGTATTAAGGAAGCCGTGGCAGCGAGGGGTACCGTACAGTCGGGATCAGCATGTGTTACTTTTCAATAATTACTTAATTCTACATAAATATTTAAATCAATTTGCCAAATAAAAGAAGTTAATAAACGAAAACTCTGGGCCTCTGAATCCGCCACTGCACCAATGACGATACTGATTGGTTCGTGATGTTTATTTTCTTTCTTTCGCAACAAACCACGTTATCAAACATGCATCTCACCCACCCCGCGTATTCTCGGTAGGCGCGCCGCCGCGCGGTGGCGTGACGCGCCGACGTGCCAAGGCAGCCAACGCGCGCGATCTGCTATCGTCGCAGCGCGAGGCGACGCAAAGCGACGCGAGAAGCGGCGGCGCCGGCGGCGGCGGCCAATCGGGAGCCATCGCTTGTTCGCGGCCTCGGAATTACCCCGCGCAGCCACTCCGTCTCTGGTGGAAGCGCTTCCTAATAACCCTAATGTGCTTAAAATCCCGCGCGCTGCCTCTTATCTGCGCCCGCACACGTAATTAGGAGACACGCGCGGACGGCGGCGGAAAACAAACCAGAGGAGGAAATCGGCGAAGAATAAATAGAGGAGGAAAATGTGGCTAGGGATGGGAAGGTGAATGATATGGAAAAAAAGGATCTAAAACGGCAAGTGGTGGGGAGATGTATGAGGAGAAAAAGGATGTGTAGGTGAACGAAAATGCAAAAGGCGAGAGGAGGCGTATGGTAGTTCATGAGTGGTGGAGGAGGCTGAGAAAGATTGGGAGGCAAGATAAGGAGAGGAGGGAAAGGAAAAGGAGAGGAGGGAAAGGAAAAGGAGAGGAGGGAAAGGAAAAGGAGAGGAGGGAAAGAAAAGGAGAGGAGGGAAAGGAAAAGGAGAGGAGGGAAAGAACAAGGAGAGGAGGGAAAGGAAAAGGAGAGGAAGGAAAGAAAAGGAGAGGAGGGAAAGGAAAAGGAGAGGAGGGAAAGGAAAAGGAGAGGAGGGGAAAGAACAAGGGAGAGGAGGGAAAGAACAAGGAGAGGAGGGGAAAGAACAAGGAGAGGAGGGAAAGAACAAGGTAGAGGAGGGAAAGGACAAGGAGGGAGGGGGACAAGAGGCAAAAAAACATGAATTCAGAAAATAGAGGCAGGGGTGGGAGAAGGAAAAGGAGAAGAAGGGAAGGAGGTGGATGAGGAGAGAGAGAGAAGAAAAAAGAGAGGAGAAAGAAAAAAAAGAGAGGAGAAAGAAAAGAGAGGAGCAAAGAAAAGAGAGGAGAAAGAAAAGAGAGGAGAAAGAAAAGAGAGGAGAAAGAAAGAGAGGAGAAAGAAAAGAAGGAGAAAAGAAAAGAGAGGAGAAAGAAAAGAGAGGAGAAAGAAAAGAGAGGAGAAAGAAAAGAGAGGAGAAGAAAAGAGAGGAGAAAGAAAAGAGAGGAGAAAGAAAAGAGAGGAGAAAGAAAAGAGAGGAGAAAGAAAAGAAGAGGAGAAAGAAAAAGAGAGGAGAAAGAAAGAGAGGAGAAAGAAAGAGAGGAGAAAAGAAAGGAGGAGAAAGAAAAGAGAGGAGAAAGAAAAGAGAGGAGAAAGAAAAGAGAGGAGAAAGAAAAGAGAGGAGAAAGAAAAGAGGAGGAGAAAGAAAAGAGAGGAGAAAGAAAAGCGAGGAGAAAGAAAAAGAGAGGAGAAAGAAAAAGAGAGGAGGAGGTAGAGAAAGAAGGATGCAAAAGAAGGAGGCAGAGGACGAGGAGGAGGGGGAAGGAGGATGAGGAGAAGAGGCAGAGACGAGGAGGAGGGGGAAGAGGAAGATAGATGAGGAGAAGAAAGAAGTGAAGGAGGAGAGGAAAATAAGACTGAGGACGAAGCCGTCGGGCTGATCAGCAAGGGGGAGAGAGGTAGAAGTGGAAGTAGAGTCAAATGTGGAGTTTCGAAAGAAGTGAACGTGTACTTCATTTATTCTAAATTGGCCGACCCCCTGCCTATATGAAATGAATACTTTTAATTAATTCGCATAACGTTCTTCCCAACGAGGCTCGTGGACCTCGGAACTGTGCTGACCACTGTTAAAAAGATTCACTTTATAAGGCAACAGGTTGTAAATAATAACCTAATGCCATCGGCCACGTTAGAAGCACGGAGCTGGCACACGCGCAGACAGTGGCCGAGGCTCTGTCGGCGGAGGGCGCCGCGCAGCGCACGTGCGTAAGAGGATTCTCGACGGAGCTGCGGACAGCAACGGCGATTAACCTGATAGCTCAAGGGGGCCTCCGGGCAATTAAACCCTGGCCGGACCTCTAAACAAAACCCTGGCTCTGACCTTGAACATTCGTTTACCTTTACATCGTAAGTAATTCTGCTTATTTTAAAAATGAGGCTAATTAGAAATGGGTTTCGGCGGGCTTTCGGCCGAGCACAGTTCGCAGGTTGCATACAGATGCGTCGCTTCAGCCGGTTCCCGTGGTGCGCTGCTAGGGACGCGCTTCGGCGGCGAAGGCGGGGCGGAGGTGGAGGCGGAGGCAGGGACAAAGAAGGTGGCGAGGTAGAGGCGGTGGTGGTGATGGAGGCGGAGGCAGGGACAAAGAAGGTGGTGAGGTAGAGGCGGTGGCTGGGGCGGAAGCGGGGGCGGAGGAGGCGGGAGGCGGGAGCGGGAGCGGGAGCGGAGCGGGGGCGAAGGCGAAGGCGGAGGCGGTGGTGCTGGTTGGGGCGGGGGCGGGGGCGACGGCGGAGGTAGTGGTGGTGGTGGTGGTGGCGGCGGCGGCAGAGGTGGGGGCAGTGGCAGGGGCGGAGGTTCTGGCGGGAGAGCGGAGGCGGGGGCGGAGGCGGGGGCGGAGGCGGGGGCGGAGGCGGGGGGCGGAGGCGGGGGCGGAGGCGGGGGCGGAGGCGGGGGCGGAGGCGGGGGCGGAGGCGGGGGCGGAGGCGGGGGCGGAGGCGGGGGCGGAGGCGGGGGCGGAGGCGGGGGCGGAGGCGGGGCGCGAGGAGGGGCGGAGGGGGGGGGCGGAGGCGGGGGCGGAGGCGGGGGCGGAGGCGGGGGCGGAGGGCGGGGGCGGAGGCGGGGGCGGGTGCGGAGGCGGGGAACGGAGGCGGGGACGGAGACAGGGGCAAGGGGCGGAGGCGGGGGCCGGCATCAAGCAGGAGCGGGGCGGGGTTCAAAGCGGCGCGCCGGTTCGGCGCCGAAGAATCGGCAATAATCGTCCATAATGGTGATTGCAACAGTGTTGTTAACAACAGTGGCGTAGCCAGGTAATTTTTTCTGGATAGGCTCTAGAGCTATTTACTTTTTATTTATTGCAGTATCTCAAAATGACAACTTATTGTCTCATGTCTCACCGTTCATTTATTATTATTATTATTATTATTATTATTATTATTATTATTATTATTATTATTATTATAAGATACAAAATCTCAACACTGTTGAGACAATACGTCGGAATTGTGATTCAAGACGTATTATATAACAGTTGAGTTGAATATCAGTCAATGCTCGTCTCCTAAGAACTTCCTCACAATATGGCAAGTGTCCAGTATCACAGATTTCTGAATTTTTGATAGATAGCTTTCTAATTGAAGGATTTTCAAGTGTTTCTTTGTGCTTGTAGGAATTAGTCCTGCGGCCGAAATGATAATGGGTCTAATATAGACTTTCTTGACTTTCCACATTTTCTTTACTTCATCTGCTAGATCCTTGTATTTGCTGATATTGTTGCTATAGCTATTGTCGATATTGTGGGAGAGTGGAATGGCAATTTCAATCAGATGGACTTCTTGTTTCATTTTATCTAGCAAGGTGGCTGGTATGGTGAGGTCAGTCCTTATTTCTCTATCCCAATAGAGTTTGAAATCGCTGTTATCAACTACTGGCGACGGTTCATATTTATAATAGAGTGATGCTGAAGCTGTGCCTCCTGCTAAATTTTGATGGATGATTTTTGCTACATTATTGTGTCTTGGTATATTCTGTGTTTGCAAGTGTACGGCAGGATCCTGTGATGTGTTCTATTGTTTCTGCTGTTTCATGACATTTTCGGCATTTATCATCTGAGATTGCTTCCTTGATTATGTATTTACGGTAATTTCTAGTGGCTATTACTCTATCTTGGTTCTGCATGGCACTAAATCCCCTCAGCAAAAGACTTCTGAATACTCAATATGGATTCAAGATAACCACACCAACGAAAGAGAGCTACACAATTAATCATCTACTATATATGGACGATTTGAAGTTATATGCTAAATCAAATGATCAGGCTATGATTGGATATTGTCACTAAATTTAGCAATGAAATATGCATGGAACTTGGTCTGGACAAATGTAAATCGGTACATATGAAACGAGCTAAAGTTGTTACATCTGAAGGATAGGATAAGGATATTATTATTATTATTATTATTATTATTATTATTTTATTATTATTATTTCTTTACTTTTCATTTCTTTCCACATATGCATCTCGGTTACCATGAACAAGAGATACACGATTCATCTGTCGTTATCAGCACTGGATCAAACCATCAAGGTTTAGAAACTTCCTCACGATGTTGCATGTGTCTAGTATGACAATCTTCTGCAGTTGGATGTCTAGATCCTTCTTCAGTTGTAGTTCAGCCAGGGATTCATGAAGGAACTTAGGAATTTCACCAGTGGCACCTAGAATGATTGGTACAATAGTCACCATTTCTACGTCGCTCCAAATTTCCTTTATCTCATTTGCCAATGGTTGATATTTTAGAATTTTTTCACTCCTTTTCTTTGAGATATTGTGAGCTAGCGGGACAGCAGCAACAACGATCAGATTATTATTATTATTATTATTATTATTATTATTATTATTATTATTATTATTATTATTTTGTTCTCGAAATTTTGGGTCTCACACACATACCACACAGAAAACAATATCAAAGCATGATAACACTGACATATTTAAAATCTACAAAACAAATTACGGCATTCTAACACATTAACATAAAATAACATTTTTCCCCCAAAAATAATAAATTCTAGTAGTCCACTGTTTGTTGTCACCTCTTCCTAAGTCTTCGGTTTCAACAAGAGGTTAGTCGTTCCGTTAAAAATGAGTTTGTGTTGCGCGCCTGTCGTATTCGTGTTGGAGTGTGGTCCCGCCGCACACCACGAACGAACTCGAGGATTCCCGAAGGCTAGCCTTCGGCTCGCTGTTGCCGACTGTAGAAAGAGCGTATCTGCGTCTCGCGAGCACACAAACTGCGCATGCGTTGTAGGCTCTGAATGCTAGAGCCTTCCTCCAATGACGGGTAAGTTCGCAATTAAGCGGGAAGTTCAAGACGCAAAACCTAGATGGAACGTGGTAATTGTGAATTGAAAAATTATCAATAAGCATATTACGAAGTAATGAGAATGGGTTTGGTTTTCATTAAATGTTTGGGTAGGCTCCGCCTTGCAGCGTAATAGGTAGCTACGCCACTGGTTAACAATCGTTGATGTCTTAACTGCGGGAGGGTGACTAGAAATTCCGAGGATCGTGGGTGTTGGAGGGAGGGAGAGGGGGCAGTTAAATAAGTACGTTTGGGGGGTTGTAGGTGGAAACGGCGGTGGAGGAGATGTCACGCATCGAAGCGGACTCCTGCTGCGACCTGCTCGCTAGTCACTTTCGTTTTCTGGGCTCACGGCGTCTCTCCAGGCTTCGTGCAACAGATTATACAGTGATAGGTTCTGCAGTAAAACATCTGGCGTAAAGGGATTTCATTTGTTTAAGTGATTTGTTTGGGCGGTTTTGAACTTACGTTTCCTTTTCATCCCAGGTGTGTAATAAAAATAATGAGATGACACATTGTTCTTTTTGGCAGGAAAAAAAGGCTAATCAATATTTATTGTTGCACATTTTATATCTCAAGAACGATTTTATAAAAAAAATTTAGAAAGACCAGTCTTGAATTATTTGCCTCAATTATCTGTTTTCAAATGCAAAATCTATAGGAGTCCCATTGTGAGCCACCTCTCAACAATGTGGAATAATGGAGCGAGTATTATGATGTAGAGATATTATTAGAAATCTTTTTAGTTTTCTCGGAATTTAATCATCTTTGATACTTTAAAGTGAACCATACTGTATATTTTTCTTACAAGCAATAGATATATAACAAAAAGACGAATGCGATGATGTAACATATGTTAATATTTTGAATATAAAATTATATTTTGACATGTGATTTTAAATTAAGCATACAAAATTTCCTGTAGCAGCCCTAGCTGCAGCCTTTGGGGGAAGGTGGCCTTCACCGCTTCGGCACTTTATCGGTGTGAGTGAAGACTCCGCAAAGACCACCTTTCCCAAAAGCGACAGTTGCAAGGACTGCTACAGAAAATCTTGTATGTTTCATTTAAAATTACGTCAGAAAGTTTAATTTTATACTCAAAAATACTTCAAACATTAACATATGCTACATCGTCGCATTCGTCTTTTAGTGATTTATCTATTGTTTGTAAGACAAATAAACACTAAGGATCTATTCAAAAAAATCAAAGATGATTAAATTCCCCGAAAACTATAAGATCGCAAACAATATCTACACCATATTACTAGCTCGAAGATTTCGCGTTGTTCAGCCAAAACTGCATTTCAATATCGTGAACCGTTTAGAAGTTACGGGAATGGGTCATTCTTGGTAGGACTGCCTTTATACATATTTCTATCTCACTTGCTTTTCACTTATATTTCTCTTTCACTTTTAAATTTACTGCGTGCGTAATTATTGACATTCTCTTCTTCCAGTTTTACGCGACATTCGACAGCCTCTTTGTCCTTTGAAGTTTTTGTTTTTTCGGAAGTCTTCCATCTCATTAATACTTGGTGTATTGGAACGTAGTTTCAACACATTGAGGTTATTGTTGAATTTAGGAGCGCGTCGTGAATGTTTGGAAACTAATTAGGTCAAATGAATCAAGGTTAAATGAATATAAAATATTATTTTAAATTATTTAACCTAAAAATGTTTGTTTCCATTTATACTGGTTTACTAGAGACTCAACTCGAAAACATATGTTAATCTCTTGAACTCTCTCATCTACATTTAAATGATAATATAGTCACGGGACGGCCTTTTCAGTACACACCACACTGAGCTGAACTGACTTATTCGTCCACTCAAATTTGTTAAACGTATGATGCTACGCTAATAGCAGGGCAAAATTTAAACTACGTATAATGCTTTATCAAATGTGTGATACCTTTCCGGTTTAATGAAAAGGGACACTTCACACATTATATTATCTGGAGTAAAATAGCCTATGAATTCAGAAATAATCAAGAAACATCTATAGCAAATGAAAATAAAGTATCCCAAAACCCAGATGTTTTCAATGAATTCGCTCTAATTAGGCTGTCTGTTGGATGGTCTTTTATAGGTACAATTGCCTAATGCAGTGGCCCTGAAGAAACTAAAATATGGTCGCAATCTTGGTCAGCAAACTTACGACGTGGCAGGGACGATGCAGTTCGAGTACTCTAATACTTAAATCGGTACTGTTGTTTTTGTTTTGATATTTCTAATAATCTTATCATTGGCATTGTTGAATAGATAATATTGTGGTGTTTCCAAAACTGTAGAACCTGAACTGAAAAAATAATTACTTGTTTATGAAAATTCCTTAAAGAACTCTCGTTAACATTTCAATTTTTTGCCTACACTAGCAGTTAATACAGCTACTATGAAGCGTCCCCACACAGAAAATATCTACCGGTTGCGTAAAATTTAATATAAGAACTATATGAAAAATAAATATGAATTTACTATGGAAATATATTGACGTGAGAAAAAGATGTATTAATATATCTGTTTTGATAAAGGACATCAAATGCAATAAATATTTGTAGAATTGACTTTTAAGCTCAATAATATATTGACATATGAATATCTTCTTTTTTTCAATATAATTATAGTTATGTGTATTGCTTTCTTGCATCGATCTCCTTATTTACATAATATGTTCATATGTTTCTATTTGGGCTTGCAGGATAACAAACGTATTCTTAGTTAACAAATGGAATAGAAAGAGAATAATATGTGTATTTTTGTTACACAATGAAATGGCCAGCAGTTAAGATCAGAAAACAATCAAAAGCACACTCTTTTAGGACTCCTATGTATTCCTAAAATTTGGATATTTGGTTCTTTACATTTTGATTCTTTACATGGTCACATTTATAGTTCGTTTTTATTTGAGAATTTATCATTAATTTCCAACTGAAGTAGATCTAAGAATAAAAATCACCTCCTTTTTATCCATTCGAATGCCATTAAAATTACAAAAAGGCGATGTTTTGAACTTGCTTACCAAATCAAAATATACAACTATTGTGATAAGCCTACAACATACTAATTTTGTTTTAATTGTAAATAAATTTAATTCATATTTAGTGTCCCTTTAAGGTGTTGTTTCGCTTCTATTCCACATCATTCTGAGTACGCTCAGCCGTGTGAACAGTTGACCCGTGAGAGCGAGGTCGCACACTGAGAAGTAGAAAGATGAAAATCTCTCAGCGCAACAACGCGAAGGTCAGATGCAACTTCTGACAAATGTAGAACGCATTTTTTCTACAGTATCTTTCCGAATATTACCGAAATTACTTACATGATTTTAATCCTTTCTTTGAGCACTTAGAATGCTAGTGTAAAAAAATATCTCTTTTAAAAAATCTATATAATTATGTGAATATCTGGAAAATTAAAATATTACGAAAAAGAAAACGAAATGTTCTTTCTCCCATAATCTACCAGTGGCGTAGCGTCAGGGGACGCTGAGATGCTGAGCATCCCCGTATATAAGAACCTTAAATACTGTATTGATAATCTTACAAGTGGTCTGTTGAGCGAAACACGTTTTGTATTAATTTAAAATTGATTTCCTATGATTGAATTCGGCGGGCTGTTGAAGCTGGCCTCTGATTGGTTGGAAGCTAAAATACTTCAGCGTCTGCCGCCAGATTGCGACGAGCAATGACGCATGCGCAGATGGCGAGGTCCCCCTCTCCCCTCTTCACCCCTGGCCCTGAGAAACCCGACTGCTTTACGCTAGCGTCTACTGCGGAAAGAAGCTCGTTTGTGCACGAGAGCGCAGCACACTTCAGGCGTTCAGTAAATTATCTTTCTCTCTCTCACTCGGGAGTCCCCGCTTGGTCATGGGTACAAACTGTAAAAATAGTGCCTGACTACTATTTCTTAATTAATATCCAAGAAATTGTATTATCTCTTAAATAGATTACATATTATTTAAGTCTGCAATGTATAAATTAACAAATGGTCTTATTGCCATTCGCGTATAAGAATTAAAGCTGAGCCATTGTATAATTTGCTTTCAAGACATCGGCAGCCCTGACTGCTGTGAGGATTTTGTGGGAAGCGCCTACACCGTCGTAAGCAATCGAGATCGTGGAAGTAGTCCCAGTGTATCTGCCTTGTGTTGCGTTCGCCTGTTAGATGAAGTAGTTGATAGTGACATTTTGTGTGTTATTGTTCAGCATCCCCAAACGTGTGAGTCACGCTACGCCACTGTAATCTACTAAAATTTGGCGTCCGTCATACTGTATCCCGATACTTCAAGCCGTTTGGAAGATATTTACTGTCAGGAAGTTACATGCCTACTGGTTTATGTGTAGAGTTTGTGCTCGGAATCGTGCACTTGGACGCGACGTCAGAGACGAGGAAGAAAGCTTCACTGAATGCCCTCTCAAAAACATCGACTTCCTAGCTTTTCGTCATGGAGCCTAGGCACATAAAATTTACATATATATTGCGCGTAAAAATAGCACACAAGAAAAACAACTATGCAAATTATTATACTTCGATTTTTCTATAGAGGTCGATTATATTAGGTCATTGTTACATCTCCTGCCTTACAAAATGAATCTTTCCATCCTCTTCCTTGACTTATCCTCGCCTCTTACTTACACATACTTACATGCACGACACTATGACACATGACGGCCGACCAGTCGGGAGCCTAGAACTTGTCCCGGTTGGGTCGATGCGCGTCTGGTGGGAAATACCTGGTTGGGGAAAAGTCCGCAAGTGGACGTGTAGGGCCGGATGTCCATCCAGCAGGGGAAGATGACCGCCACATTCCCCCATAAAACACGCACTGTACTTTTGGAATTAATGATCTTGGCAGTTGACGAGCCCTGAATCTCTATCAATCAGTTAATAAATCAGTCGAACTAAAGTGTCTTCGGGGAATACTTTTCAACAATTCGACATTGGCGTAAAATTAGACTACGATTTCTCTGCGTTTTCCGATTTCTAGGTAGGCGCATCTGCCTGTAGGTGGCGGCGCGCCCTCGAGCGCAGCGAAGGTGGAGACGCCGCAGACCGTGCGACGGGAAGGGGAGACGAAGGGAGGGAGGAGCACAGGAGCACGTGCGCCAGGGGACGTCCGGTGGCAGCTTCCCGTCCACGCCCACACAGCCACCGTTTCCTCCGCTGCCACACCGGCAGCTTTTGCCTTAGACTCCCGTTTCTCACCTTTTGAAAGCTGGTTTTGATGATTTCTCTTATGTCTGATGTAGTTCTTCTCTTCCTTGCTCTCCTGTTTCTCAACGATTGCTCCTTTTTCTCTGCTTTCTCCTTTTTTCTTCGCTTTCTCCTTTTCCTCTCCGCTTTCTCCTTTTCCTCTCCGCTTCTCCTTTTCCTCTCCGCTTTCTCCTCTTCCTCTCCGCTTTCTCCTTTTCCTCTCCGCTTTCTCCTTTTCCTCTCCGCTTTCTCCTTTTCCTCTCAGCTTTCTCCTTTTCCTCTCCACTTTCTCCTTTTCCTCTCCGCTTTCTCCTTTTCCTCTTCGCTTTCTCCTTTTCCTCTCCGCTTTCTCCTTTTCCTCTCCGCCTTCTCCTTTTCCTCTCCACCTTCTCCTTTTCCTCTCCGCTTTCACCTTTTCCTCTCCGCTTTCTCCTTTTCCTCTCCGCTTTCTCCTTTTCCTCTCCGCTTTCTCCTTTTCCTCTCCGCTTTCTCCATTTCCTCTCCGCTTTCTCCATTTCCTCCCCGACTGCTCCTTTTTCTCACCGTTTTCTCCTTTGTTCTCCGCTTTCTTCTTCGGTTTTCTCCTTTGCCTCTTCGGTTTTCTCCTTTGCCTCTTCGCTTTCTCCTTTTCCTCTCCGCTTTCTCCTTTTCCTCTCCGCTTTCTCCTTTTCCTCTCCGCCTTCTCCTTTTCCTCTCCGCTTTCTCCTTTTCCTCTCCGCCTTCTCCTTTTCCTCTCCGCTTTCTCCTTTTCCTCTCCGCCTTCTCCTTTTCCTCTCCGCTTTCTCCTTTTCCTCTCCGCCTTCTCCTTTTCCTCTCCGCTTTCTCCTTTTTCTCTCCGCTTTCTCCTTTTCCTCTCCGCCTTCTCCTTTTCCTCTCCGCTTTCTCCTTTTCCTCTCCACTTTCTCCTTTTCCTCTCCGCTTTCTCCTTTTCTCTCCGCTTTCCTCCTTTTCCTCTCCGCTTTCTCCTTTTCCTCTCCGCTTTCTCCTTTTCCTCTCCGCTTTCTCCTTTTCCTCTCCGCTTTCTCCTTTTCCTCTCCGCTTTCTCCATTTCCTCCCCGACTGCTCCTTTTTCTCACCGTTTTCTCCTTTGTTCTCCGCTTTCTTCTTCGGTTTTCTCCTTTGCCTCTTCGGTTTTCTCCTTTGCCTCTTCGCTTTCTCCTTTTCCTCTCCGCTTTCTCCTTTTCCTCTCCGCCTTCTCCTTTTCCTCTCCGCTTTCTCCTTTTCCTCTCCGCCTTCTCCTTTTCCTCTCCGCTTTCTCCTTTTCCTCTCCGCTTTCTCCTTTTCTCTCCGCTTTCTCCTTTTCCTCTCCGCTTTCTCCTTTTCCTCTCCGCTTTCTCCTTTTCCTCTCCGCTTTCTCCTTTTCCTCTCCGCTTTCTCCTTTTCCTCTCCGCTTTCTCCTTTTCCTCTCCGCTTTCTCCTTTTCCTCTCCGCCTTCTCCTTTTCCTCTCCGCTTTCTCCTTTTCCTCTCCGCTTTCTCCTTTTCCTCTCCGCTTTCTCCTTTTCTCTCCGCTTTCTCCTTTTCCTCTCCGCTTTCTCCTTTTCCTCTCCGCTTTCTCCTTTTCCTCTCCGCTTTCTCCTTTCCTCTCCGCTTTCTCCTTTTCCTCTCCGCTTTCTCCTTTTCCTCTCCGCTTTCTCCTTTTCCTCTCCGCTTTCTCCTTTTCCTCTCCGCTTTCTCCTTTTCCTCTTCGCTTTCCTCCTTTTCCTCTCCGCTTTCTCCTTTTCCTTTCCGCTTTCTCCTTTTCCTCCCCGACTGCTCCTTTTTCTCACCGTTTTCTCCTTTGTTCTCCGCTTTCTTCTTCGGTTTTCTCCTTTGCCTCTTCGGTTTTCTCCTTTGCCTCTTCGGTTTTCTCCTTTGCCTCTTCGGATTTCTCCTTTGCCTCTTCGGATTTCTCCTTTGCCTCTTCGGTTTTCTCCTTTGCCTCTTCGGTTTTCTCCTTTGCCTCTCAGTTTTCTCTAATTGGCCTCTTCGGTTTTCTCCTGTCTCCCCGCTTTCTCTCTCACGCATTTTCTCCCCTACTCTTACACAAATTCTTTATTCCCGTCTTCTTTTCATTTCTTACTCCTCCCTTCTATTTGTCCTTTTTCTGTCTTCTCTTTCTTCGTTTCGCACATTGAGATATTTTCTTCTTCACATTTGTAAATAATCACGAAATATTTCATAATTTCAGTTACTGACCATAAGGTTCAGTAAACTATTATCACTAGTGCCCCTAAGTTTGCGAAATGCCTTCGCCTCAGAAAATCGTATTTATGGCTTTTAGCAATAGCAATCAATAGCAATAGCAATAGCAATAGCAATAGCAATAGCTTTTAGCTTAGTTGGTGTTCTGGTCTTCTGGTGTTCTGGTGTACTGGTGTAGATTTTCATTTTGCATTTGTTTTTCTTTTTTAGCTTGCGATGCCTATTTTTGTTATTTTGCCTTATTTGTGCCTTTTCTATCCTTTTTCGTCATTATTTTCATTGTTTTCTCCTGGCACTGATCTCGATCAAGCTGTAAACTACGTGCAAGTTTAGGCAACACGACGGTCATTGACGAATTCCGTGGGAAAGCCAATGCCTAGAGTTTTTGTTTACCTTCTTTTATTTGCCAAAATTCGTTTAAATATTTGTTAGAATTATGTAATTATTTAAACAATAATGTTGTGTAATATCATATCTACAGTACATAAGTAATACACAATACAATAACAAATATTTATTATTTAAAAAAAATATACTATCGCCCCTCTCAAAATGACCGGCTGGATCCGCCCCTGGGCACAGTCGTGTTTGTCTTCATGTGAAAGCGCAGGCTTCAAGGTCAGGTAGTGTTAAAAATCTAAATCAAAAAGAACGATGATACTAGTAAAGATTTTTTTTTGACATCGATGGTTTGACATTGTTCACTCACGAGGAAACTCTTCCTGCATTTGAGTGTGGCCTTCGATCCCTTTTGTGGACGGAGCTCTATGGAAATAATGTACCCTACTCCTGTACTTGGAAACTATTTCCGTTTTCACTGATGCCATTTCAAGTTGAAACGGGAGTACACCTATTGCATTTCGTAGAGACTGTCACGAGTAAAATGAATTCGTTGTCATCATATCGGGTACTCGAGTGAAATCAAAGTTGCAAAGATATAGTAATTTAAATTGGCAAATTAAACTTTTCTACGTACGTGCTAATGTAAAGTTTAGAGTTACATTAAAAATGTGAATCATTTTAATATTAATTATTTACAATCATTCCTTTTAAATGGTAATGTTTCATTGTTCTTTTCGCACTCCTACTTCAGCCAGAATAAATGCCTTTTTGCTTTCCTTTCTTAGTAAAAATAAATGCCTGAACTTCGGGCTCTAATAATCACATTCGTCCTGAAGTGTCTCGGAGTTGTCGAATCCTTTGACCGCTCCGCCTAGCAACCATGCCTCACCTTGCGAGGTTCTAATAACACACATTTCTGAGTGCAACCAAATTTGGGATAGTTTGTATTACGGGATCACGAACACATGTTTTTCGTTCTTCGTTTGTTTGTTTTTTCTACTTCTTACTGTTCGTCCTAAATTTAATTGCAATTGTTCCAGAGGGTCAAATTTTTTTGGGGCAAATATACCCATATAATACACATGCTTGTAAGTTCAAAGTATTGGAAGCTGTATTGTATGCTATTGGCACTTCAGTCTGACATATATTATGAATAATAATGATAAAAATAATATGTGCTGTTTTCATAGCAAAATTCATCATTTCACACACTGTGGACGATTAAGAGAATAATTGTCAGTAAGGAGAGTGCGTGCAATTAACTATGAACAGAAGAGTTAGAAGAGAACGGCAATGTTTTGGAGGAAGTCAAAATGAATAATTAGCTGTGCTCTTCTAAACGCACCGTAAAGGAAACAAAACACCGCCGAAAAAGAAGGGGAGATGCGCGAGTGTTCCCGCAGGTGAACTCAACACATTAGGAGCGAGTTTCGTGAAAAGCGGGCGAGCTGGGAGCGGCGCGGCGTTTGAAGTCGCCCGCTGACACGCCCGCGCGCCCTATCTGCGCGCGAAGACACCGCCTGCGCGTGCGCCATGGGAGGCGATGCGCGCGCAGATAGTTCTGCGCGCACGCAACCGCGCGGCGCGGAGCCGACGACGTAATTAAAAGCTCGTTTATTATAAAACACTATCCGTTTCGTAAACGCCACTGTCGCTGGAGAGAGTTTATTTTTTTGTGGCGTCGTACGTTTCTGGCGCTGTTAATTCCAGGTGTCATGTTACATTTCTTCCTGTGGATGTTGATGGTTGATATTATTGTAGAATTCCCTGCTTTAGGTAAATATATCAGCAAATTAAATATGTTTATATTTTATTTGAATTCATCATGAAACTTGTACAGATAAATGTCCACAAGCAATATTGAAATGATGAATAATCTTGCTGACTTTTGCTGAAGAATAATCAACTCATAATTTCTGTGGATTCATGAATCTTGTAGGACACTCTAGATTGCTAAATGAGCATGAGAGTATCTCTTGAATATTAAACAAGAGAAATTGAGGATTTGCATTAATAGTCCAAGTGTGTATTATAATTTGTTTTTCTCTCAAACGATGAAACCCCGAACTTCAATATAATGCACTTGATCTTTGAATTGTAATTTGATCTTACAATAAAATTCAAAATATGTATTTTTGTTCCTGAAACATTGATAGGCAAGACGACAAAATATCCAATTTTTTAAGAACTGGCATTTCACGAAACCCACCGAGAGACGCGGTTAGAATGGTCTCAGGTTTAGCAGGTTATCGTTACGAGAAAATAAGATTGTAATTTATACCTTTTCTTGTTTTTTAAAAATAATATATTCGATGTATTCATTTCAGACGTCGTTTATTTCTTATCGTAAAGTTCAGAATATCCAACATTCCTCAAGGTACAAAAAGGTCATAGTAAGGAAAACCTAACCAAGAAATTATTAAAATTGTGGGCTAACAGTATAGTACAGATTTATTATAATTATTGATCCATCATTTCTTTCGTTCCCTTTGGTTTGTTTCACAAGCCATAAATGATTTGTGAATTTTCAATTTAGACTTAATTTTAAATATACTATTGTCATTATAATTTATTTGTTTCTGGCAATATTGTAACTTCTAAGAATCAAGCTTCACACTATCAACAAGGCATTGATCTCCAAAAGTGTAAGTTAAACGAACTGTGTGGGAACGGCACCCATTGTCCATTAATGCTAATGGCTCACTATTGTGTTTCCTGTCTCCTCTTTTCCACGCCTTTCATTGCAGGAGGAGGATGACCATTCCGATAAGTCAAGCTGTGTGTGTTTATTGTGTTGTATATGCCCGCCACACACCCTAACCGATCTCGATAACTCCCAAAGGTCAGCCGCACAATAAGAAAACGAACTGGCCCCTTTTACTTTCCATGCATCTGCGTTTTGCAGACATGTAATACGCATGAGTTGCAGCCTGCGAAAGCCAGAACCTTCGCAACTAAGGGGGAAGTTCAAGGTGAAATCCAAACAATGATAAATGGTAATTGTGCATTGTAAAGTTATCAATGAACAGAAAATAAAGCAATGAGTCTTTCCTAAGCTGTGTTGATAGCTGTCTTGTAGTGTAATAGGCTCCGCCACTATATCCACTGTTATTAGTGTTCGTATTCCTCAAAGTTTATAAAGTGTAACTTATTTTTAAAAAATATTATGTTGTACAATTTTACTCTCTGTAGTGTAAGTTTAGCATAATCATTTCAAAACTTAATAAGGATCTAAGCGAAGCCCAAAGCTGGCGATATCTTCGTTGATCTAAATACTGACTTAAATATTTTCACTCAAATTTTAGAATTATTATGGAATTAATGGAACCAATTATACAACAGGCAATATTTATTATTTTTGGAAAGGATAAAGTGACTCTTAAATATTTGGTTCCATTAATTCCCCAATATATACAGACAAATCAGTATTAGAATTATTATATTTTTATTCAATATCCTAGCACGGTACCATGTAGAGAGGTGAATATCGCCTTGATAAAACATATAATATGCATTGAAACATTTCTAGAAAAACAATTTCAAAATACATCTTCTCACTAATGATGACTTTGGTGACGTATTTTTCCAGGTCCACTTGAACTGAATCCCGTATTAAAGTACGTATTTTCCAATCAAAGAAATGACGCCTTTGAACACGTCACAATTTTTATAAGATCTGCCAACCCAGTAACAGCAGCCGTGAGTGTTATGCACGCACTAAAATATTCCTAAAAAATAATTTAAAATTACTTATGATTTGGTAATGATTATGATTTTGCTTACGAACGCTGATGACTTTGTCGGATCGTACATTTCAAGTCCACCTGAACAGCTACTGACTACCGTCACAAAAAGCGTATTTTTGCACCTATGAAATGAGCTCTGAGAACACGTCACAGTTTTTATGAACTTTGCCCCATCCAGTAATAGTAGCCGTGAGTGCTATGCATGCACTGAAACATTTTTAGAAAAATAATTTCAACAAATCCTCGTACACTTACTGATGACTTTAACGGCCCGTACATTTCAAGTCCACCTGAACAGCTACTACCTAGCGTCTTAAAACGCGTATTTTCCCATTTAAGAAACGGCGGCCCTGAAGACGTCACAGTTTTTATAAACGCTGCCCCATCCAGTAATAGCTGCCGCGAGTGGTTTCGGCCCACAGCGACGACGGCTGGCCTCGCTTGCGGCAGACGGCGGTGCACTGCGCGTCTGCCTTGTTTCTTCCTGTTTGACGGCTGCAGCGTCAGCGCGGACCGAAGTGGCCTTTTTACGTCGCCTGCATATGGCTCCGGGGTCGGCCTTACGTCGTACGTGGCGCCCGCCCGCCCGCCCCATCGCTCCATCGCCCGCCCGCCCGCCCCATCGCTCCATCGCCCGCCCGCCCGCCCCATCACTCCATCGCCCGCCCGCCCGCCCGCCCACACAATCACCCGCCCACCCACGCAATCGCCCACGCGCCCAAAATCGCCCGCCCACCCACGCATTCGCCCGCCCGTTCAATCGCCCGCCCCTTCGCTCGCCCCGCCGCCCACCCACTCGCCCGCCCCGTCGCCCGCCCCGTCGCCCGCCCCGTCGCCCGCCCCGTCGCCCGCCCCGTCGCCCGCCCCGTCGCCCGCCACGTCGCCCGCCCCGTCGCCCTCCCCGTCGCCCGCCCCGTCGCCCGCCCCGTCGCCCGCCCCGTCGCCCGCCCCGTCGCCCGCCCCGTCGCCCGCCCCGTCGCCCGCCCCGTCGCCCGCCCCGTCGCCCGCCCCGTCGCCCGCCCCGTCGCCCGCCCCGTCGCCCACCCACTCGCCCGCCCCGTCGCCCGCCCACCCCATCGTACCTCTGCCCGCCCCATCGCCCCATCACCCGCTCCTCCGCCCACCCCATCGCTCCTCCGTCAGCCCCATCGTCCGCCTACCCCATCGTCCCTCCGCCCGCCCCATCGCCCGCCCGGCCAGTTGGCCGGCCTTCGCGTGGAGACGGCCGGCCCGGCGCGTGTGAGCGGCCCGCTGCGATGCGACCCTGACACCATGCGTCATCGTTACGCTCGGGGTTTAAACAGAATGGTCTTCGTCTGCAAATGAAAAAGAGTGGAGGAATATTAGTGTTTAAAAAGGTAGAAAAAAATTGCCGCGACTATCCTTTCTTTTCGACGAATTCTTGTTTTCCTTCCACGTCAAATACAGTGTGTTCAGGGAGGAAACAACGAAACTTCGAAAATAAGCTCTTAAGTCAATTTTAAGCAGATCCATCCTAATAAACTCCGAGATTTCGAAACGCTGAGCTGAAATATGCATTCAAAAGTTGGCTTGAAAAAATACTTTCTATACCCAATTTGAATTTTAGAAACATATAAACACTCCAGAAACATGTAAATTGTTTATTATTTACAAAAGAAATAAATGTATTTGTCCACAAAGAAAAATTAATACAGAAATAAAAATGCATCAATTTACACAATTGAATTGATTTTATATTTTTTTGTTTGTTTTTTCTTTGTACAGCAATATATTCATTTATTTTGTAAATAATAAACATTTTACATGTTTCTGAAGTGTTTGTATATTTCTGAAATGCAAATTTGGCATAGAAAGTATTTTTTCAAACCACCTTTTGAGTGTTTATTCCAGCTCAATCATTCAAAATATCAAAGGAGTTGCTTAGAGAAAATATACTTAAAATTAACTTAGAGCTTATTTTCAAAGTTTCGTTGTTTCCTCCCTGGACATCCTAGGTATTACTCGTCGGCTGCAGTAGTGGCACAATTCAAACATTCGAATTTTTAGTTTTTTAATGTACTCTCCAGAATTCCAGATTGGTCTGCCTTCCAGTAGCAACAGCAACATATCTTACAGTGCAGAATTCCGCCAACAAATGACAGAAGTGTGAATGCAAGAATAACGCATTTCAGTACAAGGTGAAACTTCAGACTCTTTGTCTCAACACCTGATTTTTGAGTTGCTTCTATTGCAGCCCACGAATGATGTATTCTAAAAAGAAAGTAAACGTTCCTCGACTGCAGGATTTTCTCCATTTTCTCAATTTTGTTTATCCGTTTGACGTATCATACCACCTTTTTTCTCGGTTTTGATGTGATGGAGATATCTTTTCAGGTGAATATCATATGTTAATAGTTTGAGAATTGGGTCGTTGCTTGTAAGATTACCAATCCACGACCTAGTCATATAGATGCATGAAAAATGTTTCAATCCCCCCTCCTAAAAAGGGCATCAATTTTTGAAGCTTCAAGAGTTTTAATGAAAATAACCCACTGTAGGGTTCACTGTATGATGGTCCAGCCGTGACAGTGCTCACTATCTGACTCATAATTCCACGAGAACCTTACATATTCTTAAAAATATTTAGGAAACGATTTAAAAATCTGATTTCATCATTCAAATTTTCAAAAGGTGGTGGTATTTTTTTCTCTATCGGCAATTTCTAAGACCTTCCGAACCAATGGATATTGATGGTCTAATAAACAAATGCTCTATGTTCTGTAGCAAATAAATATGACGGACACTAACCAAGTACAGAATTGTAATATATGAAATTTTTGATGAGATTGAAGTAAAGCTGATTTATTTTAAAAAATGGTATTATTTATTCTATAAGAAAAACTATTCAATTCATTGAAGCACGTTACAACAAAGCTTATACAATATTATCATAGGTGTACTAATCAAGCTTAAAAGCATTGACTGAGTCAAAAGTCTTTGAGAACAGGAGCCATTCTTGCTTCTTAACTGAACGGAGATATCTCTCATTTTGCATATGATCCATAGATGGCGTCGTCATTAAGGCGATTAAGCGAATACTTTTCGCAGTTTTACGTCTCGTTTAATGACGATGCACCGGCAAATAGACCAGCAAATTTCTTTCCAACTGCACAGGTACGTGCGTCCTTACACCAGGGCTTTGACACGGCAGCGCGGCGCGGTGTCTGGCCGTCTCGGGTGCCGGGGAAGGCGGCGGCCCAAGTAGACAGGATATTCGGGTCGATGGCTCTCCGGGTGCCGACATTTTTCTACACGTCTCAGTGAGCATCTTCAGGGCTAGCGAGGGCGGCGTGGGCGGCGTGGGCGGCGACGGGCAGCGGTGGGAGGCACTGCGGCATGGCGACGCCGCCGCCGCCGCCGCCTCTCCCTTCGCCCCGAGACGCCCACCGGCCCAAGACGGTCGGAGCGAGGAAGAGTCCGGGCACTTGAGCTGTGGATTCCGTTGAGAGCAATTGTACGTGGCTGTGGAGAGAGCGGATTGCTTGATGAACCATTACAAATTCTTTTGTAACAGAGTAGTTTTTTTGATTGTGGACATCAAATAGTTATTGATTTCCATTATCTTTTATATTTAAGAAAATCATGTATAACAAAGAAGTAAATAAAAACACCACACTAGTTATGATAAAAACCACTTATATTTTCATTCTTAAAATGTATCCACACTGGTATACATTTATACACACTTCTGTATTTTAAGAATGAAAAATATAAATGGTTCTTTTTATTTTGTTTGGTTAATATTACTTTTTTCATTTTTAAAAATATTTTCTTCTTTATTTTTATTTTGATTGGCTTTTTCTAATGCAATGATGTTTCTGTGTTAATACTCAATTGCGATTTTCTTCAAAGCCTTCTTGGTGCTTTTGTGTTCCAGGTGAGGTGTTCTGGGCATGTGCTCGAAGTGGTATCTGGGAGTATGAGGTGATCTCTTGGTATGTGAATAAAAGAGAAACTCACTGAATTCGTGTATTAAATAAAAAAAACACATTTCAAAGTACCTGAATGTTTCAAAACAATTGCGTGAACATAACAGTGATTATTCTCTAGAAACCTTTTATCGGCAATTCGACAATTTCAGATGAATAAGACTGAAAATTAACCATCTCAATATAGCAAGAAATTCATTTCGTTTCTTGGAGATTTGTCGACATTGACCATATGGAACACGAGCTCTAACAGAAATTAAAGATAATATTTGTTGTGGTTTTTAATTACGCATTTAACTTCAGTTATCTCTTACAATATGTATTTATTACAATCTGTCTTAAAATATGTCAGTGCCTTGTGCAGATCGAGTCATTGTGATATTCTTAGAACAATTCTGCGTCATTCTATTTCTTCGTATGCGAGAATGGATGAACAAGACGACCCATAAGTCCACTAAATGTTGGAACCCACACAAGGAGATGATGCACGTGGTGACGAACTTTTAAATTTAGCAGATATAGCGGATTTGTTTAAAGTCGTGTTGTCATGTCAAGCTTCAGTGACAACATAAGAACACGATGGTGATAACAGCGTTATTCGTTCCCTGTTATATCGTGCTCTGGAATGCAGGATCCATGATATTGGATGAACCTTTCGATATTTTTTGTGACGTAGATATATAGGAGAATATGAAATGCAACTAATACTGTGACTTTTCTGTAATCGAGTAAAGGAGTTAATCAAATCGGCTTTAGCTGAATCAATCCAGGCTACAATTTTTAATGTTTCCTCCTTTATAACCTAGTGGTCTATTTCAATTATTCGCAGCTTACTTTAATTAGTAATTGAATATTAACATTAGGTTTTAATTTCATATATAATCGAAATTATTGCTATATTGTTATATAATTTAATTAATATTTAAAATCGAAATTATAGACCGCAAAATGGAATTTAAATTAATGAAAACAAATCAATTTTTTTCAAATTTAAGTTGGCCTCCTTCGGTCGTTTTTAGCATGTTTAACGTAATAATTTTCGACATCTCTTAGGAACCAAATAAAGCAACAATTCCCCAACCCGGACGCCCTCCGCCATTGTCTCTACGATGGTAGCGCCCCCGCGGTTGCGTCCACCGATCCAAACAGTGCGTCCGCAATTGTTTCCAATTAGACGCCGCCGCCGTCGGCCCACGTGCGACGTGAGTCACAGCGCCCCCGCCCCGCTTCTAAGGCCCGCGCCGCGCGGTGGCCTCAAAGGCGCAAGCAGCTAACAAAATTCGGTTTGTTTCTCAGCTGGTCCGTTTACTTCATTCACGCTCGTATGAAAGACTAGGCCATTGGGGTCAAGGTCTTTTACTGGTGGCAATGGCATGCGTCGTGGCACCGTAGCATGTCACGAGCTTCTCTGCGCAACTAGCGTCAGGAAAGAGACCTATTAGTAACTCCGCCGTTTTACATAGGGATGGAATTGCCTCTGGTGGCGGTAATAAACTGCTTGGAGAGTCGATTTCGTCGTGGCACTCGTGACACGGACTCCGCTTCTGGCATCGCCCTTGAAAACGCTGGGCTAGTCTCTAGCCCAGTGGATCTCAGCGGGATCGGTAAAGATCCCCAGGGTACTGGCGAATCCAGGTAGGGGCCACTGTAGCCATGGCCTCCCTCAAAAGACCTAGAGTTTTGTTTACCTTCCTTTATTGGCAAAATTGATTTAAATAATTATATATGTTCGAATTATGTAATTCTTTAAACAATAATATTGTATAGTATCATATATACTGTAATATACAAAATATTACAGAACAAACGCCGCGCCTTAATCTGTATGGACGGAGCTGTAATATACAAAATATTACAAAACAAACGCCGCGCTTTAATCTGGAAGGTCGCGGTTACTAGGTAACGAAGGTTGTTGACGGGCGAGAGGGGACGCTGGACTAGAGAGTTGGTGGTTGAGTGGCATCGTGGTGGTAGCGGCGCGAATGTAACCTGAATTATTTAAGTAGGACATTGACGTGAATAGGGAGGATAGATTGTGGAACAATAGTGCAAGAAGTGAGCAGCAAGAAAGAAGCAGACGACTTCGGCGACGACCGGCGCGAAGAGGGATTTTCGGCGCGGAAGCCAAGGGGCTACGAACTGCGGGGTCGTCGTTTCACAATGCCAGACAATTCGGTACCGTGAACCTGATGCATGCAATCAATCAAGAGAATTTATATTGTTAAGCCCAAATTCAATTTTTAATAAACAAAATTATTGTTGTGCCACGTTATATGTAATTCCTTCGGAATATAAATAATTTCAGACTTCCAGGCTTCTCTGTATAGAGAGCATGAGAACCAAAGAACTGAGCTAGCAAATTAAATTAAATTATAGATAAAAGTAATTCTTCATTATAATATCACAATACAGTACGTAAATCATATACAATATAATAACAAATATGTTTATTATTCAACAAAAATCTACGATGCCCCCCCTCAAAATGATCGGCTGGATTCGCCCCTGCCCAGGGGGTCGATGAATTTTGAAGGAGGTCAGTGATGATTAAGGGATCGTTTTGGGTCAATAGCCGAATTGACGCGGCACCTTTCCAGGATAAGCAAAATACCATTGATTACAAAATATATTAATGAATTAAATTGTCTGTTTTTTTATGTAAATCAACAAAACGTATGATAATAAATTACAAATTCGCTCTTCTTTCGAATCCGTTGTTCATTGTTACGAATTAGGATGTTTAAAAAACTCCGAAACTTATAACTACGCATTTACAACGATACTCAATCTCGCATGAAATTACTATTCGCAATACTCACTGGAGAAATATAATGGCTAGTTCTTAAAAGGCACTGAAGATTTTCAACCATTGGATGTCAATGCAGATCAGAAATTCGACTACTCAAAAAGCGGGATAGTCTTCGATTATTGAAAAATTCGAGACTTTATGAGAATATTGATGTACGAAATTGTTATTTTTAAGGCACTTGTGTACAATTTGTGTCATGATTACGGATTTTGTCATATTGGTGGATGTAGAGAAAACGTAAGATAGTCGATGAAGCAAACAATTCGTTTAAAAATGGTCATTGAAGGAAAAAGTTTGGAAATCACTGCTTTAGGCCGTTCTGTCACATCTGTTAATGTCCAAAAAAATCGAATTCCGCGTACCCTCGCCTTGTGTTTGAAGTTCAGCATTGCCTATTACACCAACATCGTAATGCTTTCACAAAATATAATAAATTAATAACAAGAAATAACGATAAAATGATAACAAGAAATAATACAAAAATAGTAATAAGAAATTAATGAGCTGTAACAAGAGAAAATGCAATACAATGTTGGAACTGACTGCCCCACTTAAAAAGACAAAAATATTGAAAGGTAGCATAAAACCTTAGTTTTCAAAACCTTAGTTTTCAAAACCTTAGTTTTCAAAACCTTAGTTTTCAAAATCTTAGTTTTGAAAATATAGCACAGGACTATCAAGAGACTAGCATGTGGAAAAAAATCTTTTATGTTTTTGTGCCACCTTTCAATATTTTTGTCTTTATAAGTCGGGCAGTCAATTCCAACATTGTATTACATTTTCCCTTGTTACAGCTCATTAATTTCTTGTTGCAGCTCATTAAATTATGTTCGTTTAAAACCATAACTCTATTTCATGTTTGTTGTAAATGTTTAAGTCTGCTAAAAACAAATAAGTAAGTCATGCACTTGTGTGTAATCATGACTCTTTTGGTATTATTAACCAAAAGCTAAGGAAAACGTTCGCAAAGGTTTTATATCCAGCTCCCACCAATTATTTGAATTTAAATCAACATTTATTGTAGAATGAATGGTACATTAAGATAATGGCGATGGTAAGGTCGCGCGTGCACGTGTTTCGAAGGATTTGCTCCACGAACTCTCATGCAGGCAACAGTCGACTTCAATCAAGCTATTTAGTTGGTGTGACGGTGACACGCACCTGTCTCAGTCAGATTAGACCCTAGGTCGACCAGGTTTACTAAACTCTACATGTAAAATAAATAAATAGCACTTACTTGTCAATACTTGGCCAACGATATTTCACGTTTATAGAGCAATGGATGGAGTGTGATACCACGATTTTCACGTCATGAGCCTCACAAGCCAGTACGACGAGTAAATCATCATCGCCATTTGTTGCCCGTCCTTGAAATAACTTGGAATATATACGGAGCTAGTTTCTCATTTTCATGAAGGACAATAAACTTTATTTGATTAAAAAAGTAAGATACAAATATTTAGCCCAGAACGCCACCTTTATCGTAGGTAATACCGCTAATGTTTTGGAAATTGTGGATAAATCCCCAACTCGCAAATTGAGAAAGGGATTTATCTGAGAATTTCCAAAGCACGAGTGGTGTTTAATAGGACTATTCCACGAATGAAATTACGTACAACAGACTTAGTTCTAAAACGCGCTAAATATTGAAAATAACTAAACGCTATGTTAAGATCAAAGAAGTTATGTCAAAGTACATACGCGACTTATTGGACACTGGCATAGCGATCAATATATACTCTAGATAGATGGGTCACTGTTTATGATTGGCTAGTAGTGAGGAGGAGGAGCGATAAGAAAAATTGGATAGAAAAGCGATAAACGTTTTGACATACTTTTTGTGTACAAAACAATACAATGTACTTATAGTTAAACACTATCGGTTTTAATTTAACGAGTGGAATAGTTGAAAGAAAATAATTTTATCCGCTTGTTTTTTTCTTGTTTTGTTTTATTTTCCTTTTTTGTTTATTCGGACTTGCGAATTGTGCATCCCACTGCCACCGAATCCTCCGCGTCATCATCCTCCACCAGGCCCCACGAGGTAGGATTCCCCCTTCGCTTTGTGACACACGCGTCTCCCGCCTTCGCGGAATTATCAGTGCGCGCGAGCGCCTGCTCGGGTCCTGCGAAAACGCGTCACGCTTAGCAGGAAAGCTGCCAGCTGAGAGTGAGTGTACAGAGGGCTGGATTCTTACATGGGTTCAATGAACCATGGGGAAAATGTAAGGCCCTCGAATTGGGCGAAACGTTTTGTCTGGTTCTCTACATCGTGAAATCAGCTTTTGGTCCGATGTCTCTCCATTGTGAAATCATAGTACACTGTCAGAAATTACATTAAATCTAATGTAGTTAAATGCACTTTTTCACATTAAATTTAATGTACCGTGTACATTAAAACGATATTACTGCACATGTACGTTAAATATGAGTAAATTAAAATCAATGTAGATTTAATGTGCTGAAGTACATTAAATTTAATGCACCGTGTACGTTAAAGCGATTTTAATGTGTTTGTGCATTAAATTTAATGTTAAAATTAAAATCAATGTAGATTTAATGTAGGACTACATTAAACGTTATGTTCCTGTAAATTAAACCGATATTAATGTGTTGTATATTAAATTTAATGTTTCAATTAAAATCAGTGTAGGTTTTAGAAATATTTTCTTCCGCTATTTGAACTTGCGTATAATAAATTTAAAATATATTTTCAACATGTATGCAAAAAATATAAATGTTTAAAATTCGTATTTACATTCAAATTGGTAACAAATAAAATTGTAAAAATCTTTATAATAAAATTGTAGCGATGTACATAGTATGCTAATTCTTTAGTTAACAAGTTTTTCAAATTTTCCGGAAATATTTAAATTTTTTCAAAGAATTGTCACTGTAACAATGCCAGAATTTAGTACTCTTTACGGCTACGAACCATATTTCCGAGCGTAAACGCGTCCAAAACAGGTGAAGAAGTAGTGACAATTATAAATAATATACAAAATTCTGTAGAGTTAATACAAATTTAATATATATTACATCTAAGAAAATATGTTCCGTAGACGTAAAGAATATACTATACGTATCATAGCGGGAAATACATTAGGCCTCAGAACCTGACGAAGCAATTGGATGTCGCAATAGCTCAGTGGTTAGAGCATCTGCGCGTAAACCAGAAGTCCCGGGTTTGAATCCCGACTATTCGTCGAACAAATTTAAATAATAAAATACATTTGTTACTCAGTACCAAGATCAGAACTTAGTATTCTGTACGTCTGCGGGACATATTTCCGAGCGTAAACGCGTCAAAAAATGTGACAATTGCATAAACCCCAACGGGCAATTCATCAGGCCTAAGAACATGTTCAAAGAATTGATTGTCTCGATAGGATAGTGGTTAGAGCAACTGGGCGTAAACCAGGAGAGATGGGTTTGAATCCCGGTCGGGGTGACAATTATTTGAACAAATTTTAAATATTGAAGTTAGTACATGCACAGTAAATTTCATGCACACATACAGTAATTTCAATGTAAAAGTACATTAAAGTAAGTATCATGTACGTAAATTAAATGTAATTTACACGTACAGTAAATTTAATTGTACACGTACATTACATTTAATACACACGTACTTTAAAGTTACTGTACGTGTACATTAAATTTCATTTACATACATGATACTTACTTTAATGTACTTTTACATTAAAAGTAATGCGGAAATTTCTGACAGTGTAGGTAAAACTCCAAAGCACCGGAGTTCCATTTAATGAGGAAATAATTAATAAATTACAGAGGAATGTATACAAGGAAATAACATATTCGCATTTTAAGTAAATTCGTGTTTTAATTAAATATATCATTTCTGCAATTGCGTAGGTGCTAATTTAGTTCACGTTTTAAGTCTCGGGTCGTAAATTATTACTCCTATCAAAATCTGTCTTGCAAACTAACCATCTTATTGTATATTGAATGCAGGTACAGAAGTTCCGTCCGTTTTAAAATCATATAAATATGCAGCTTGAAAAGTTTACAATCATAAACATTTTATGCGTCACTTAGAACCTTTGTCATTATTGTTGTGATGTTTCTGTAGGGAGATATGTTTTAATTTTTTCTATTAGACGTAAGGAAGTTTCTGAGAAGATAATAAGATTACCCTACATTTATGTGATATTACACTCGTAGACACGACAGAATTCTTCAGAGTACGATTTTATCTAAAGTGTAAACCCTGTATCTCTTGGCTGAAGGTCCAAGGCCATGCATCTGCCCAGAGGAATTGTACAGTGCATTGCTATCATTACGCGTGATGAACATTTTAGCACACGTGTAATGCGTGTCACGTCCAACATATTACATGTACCTTGTCCCAGGGCTTCATTGGCGATTATTTACAGCGACATATTCTTTTCCCGCGTTTCCAAGCAGGTCGTTTACGTTCTCATCCACTCCCTGTTACGCGCTTGACAAGTTTATTCTTCAACTTAGTACCGAAACGCTTTAATGGCGCATATATCTCTTGGCCCGCTCGGTTTAGCTCCGCACCTTGGCGAGGACATTATGAGCTACGTATTATGACAAGAAAGTCTAGAAATCTCGGCTAAAACCACGTTGTATGTTACCGCTGAAACCCCTCCTGAATGCGAATAATCTACACCTGTTTAGTGTGTTAACCTGCTGTAATTTCGTTTCAAAATATTTATTCGGCTCTTTCCAAGGTGGCGAGAGGCGGCTTAGCTCGAGAGGTGGGGGCGAGCGGTGAGTTGGTGGCGGGGAGGGGGAGGGGAGAGGGAGAGGGAGGAGGAGACGACGCGTGCGTGTAACGTCATGGCGACGCCTTGCGGCCGTCGCCCTGCGCCGTCGCTCATCTCCTTCCCCCTCTCCCTCCTCCTCTTCCTTCTCCTCTTCCTCCCCCGCTCCACCTCTGGCAGTGCCCTCTCGGCTTCCAGCGCCGAGTCGAGTGCGTCACCTTGGCCAAGTATGATGCGTCGTGGTCTCGCGTCATCACTCATCACGGTACCGTCGCTACGAACCACAAAGGTGACCAGGAAGAAGGGGGCAGCCGTGGCAACGTGCCCTGCCGGGAGTGGCTCAGGGCATCAACTGATGTCACTGCAGTGCCTCTGACGGGGAGGACTCAAAGTTACACTCCCGGCGGTGGCAACATTTCAACTTTAGCCTGCGAGCTAGGCCGAGTTCTATCGTTATCTGGAGGAGAATTCTGGCGGCCGGCTGCTCTAGTTTTCCTTGGTTTCTTCGATAAACACCAGGCGAATGCCGACGCACTATCCTAACACTCGGGCCACGATCAGCGCTCGATATTTCCTTCTTCTTCCTTGTCCTATCCTCACCACTTACTCAAAAATACTTACACTTACATCAGGTGCGGATTCATGGGGAGGGAAATGAGGGAAATTTCCCCTTTCAAACTTTTTCTGTAATTATTAATTTTAACTTGTCACGAAACTTTCAACCAAAAATATTTTCGTATGAACAATAAATCGAATAAAATTCTGAGCAACATGAGCTGAGTATAGCCTGCGACATTCTACATGATCTGTAAAATGACACATTCGACCAAAACATTTTGAATAAAAAAATGTCCCCTCCCAAAATTCGTCTCTGGATCCGCTCCTGCTTACATGCACCACACAACCACACATACCGGGAGACCGGCCGGGAGCTTAGAGCTTGTCCCGGTTGGGAGCCTTTTTGGTGGGAGATACCTGGTTGGGGAAACCACGCTAGCTGATGGTAGGTGGGCACTGGTCTCGCCATGTACCGGTTAAAGACCACCACCACCTTCCGAGGAAGACATGCACTACACACTCGGGACTAATGACCTTGGCAGTTGATGCGCCCGGAATCAATAGGAACCAGCCTGGCAATGAATCAATCAATCAACGAATCAGCAGGGGCGATCAGAAGTATGGCGGTCAGCTGGGGCAACTTAGCATAGGCCCCGACTTCATTGGGGACCCGAATTTCTCTTCACTCAAAAGAAGTAAAATGTGTATTAATCTACAATCCAAAATTAACACTATAAGTTGAATGGACCAAGGAATTCTGTTTATGAATTGGGGGACGGACGTTTTTGTTTGAAATGAGGAGCCCCCATAGACCAACTGCCGCAGGCCCCTTGTTTTCTCTGGGAGCCCCTGCGAACCACCGCCAATTCACGCCACTGTGTTTGATAGGGCTGCAGACATTTTACCTGCATCGCTCTGTTTGATTGGGTGTATTGGTTTCATTTCGAGCTGCTTAAATTAATACGTCTTTATATTTTTGTGTCCTAGGTCAAGCAAAAAGCACCTTTGCCCTAGTTTTCTGTAAACAATTCGATTACTTACTGATTTATTTTTTTAAATTTTATTGTTTCGGGGCCGATATTTCAGTGGATTTTATTTTCATTTTGATCTTCCTCATTATTCGCAGCGGTATCTGAGGTACTCTCCCTGACTTAAGCTTGCCCACTCACCATACCACTACTACCAATCATCACCATCACCATCACTATCATCATTACCATCACCACCACCATAACAAACACCTCTATCATCATCACAATCACCACTATCATCACCACTATCATCACCACGATCATCATCATCACAATCACCACGATCACCATCATCACCAGCATCATCACCTTCATCACTATCACCATCGTCACCACCACCATCATCACTACCTCCACCACCACTACCACCACCACCATCACCATCACTACCATCACCACCACCATTATTGCTCGGTTTGACATTCTTTACTTTTTACCCTTACATGGTGAAGTTTCTAGCATACCACCGACTGCCGGAAAAAAGTTTCATTGCCGCAGCAGTCGCAGCAGTCATCCAAATTGAATATTGTATATTTGTAACTCAAGATTTCGAAACCCTTTCGTTAATAAGTCATCCAAATTTTCCATACGTGTGCGTACAGGGGGAAACAGGGGGCCGCGACCCCCCTGAATAATTCTAAATGCGCCCTTTAGCCCTACGTAATAAAACATTTTATTTCCGTAAATTGTTACACATTAATTGGCGAAGAGACTCTCCAAAACATCTGGCAGAAAGTGTATGGTTCAACATACAAAATTAGTTGAATTAATTCATTGTATCGTAAAGTTATTCTTCCAATTTCTTTGAATGTTTTATTGATTTTCTATTAAAAAGTGATATAAGTACAAATAATATGGGATAGGGGGCTCAGAAGGGCTCAGCAATTCAGTTGCCCCCCCCCCCTTGCTTTAGGTCGCGCTCTCCTATGGGATCTTAGTATCACTTGAATAAGAATAATTTCTGTTTCACTAGTGTATGATTATTAAAAGAGTATGACCACAGAAAATTTCAGTAACAGCCATTGTACACGTGCTTCGCACACCATGCTGTACATTTATGTACATGTAATTAGGTATACTGAGTTCTTTTTATTTGTCTTTGAATTGGTGAGTCTCCACATACTTTTTTATTACATCGAGTATTTTATTAGATTCACTTTATCAGTACAATACTTATTGTATTATTTTTTCTTTGAATCGTGTTCTTTACACTTTTTGGATTATATCTCCTTTTCTGTACTGTTTTTAGCCTGAAGATGGAGAAAAAATATTCCTCGAAACGTCGCTATGTGAACTCATATATTTCTACCTGAAAATCTGAATAAACATTTTTGTCTGTTGTAAAAATCTGTGGCCATATTCTTTTAATAATAAAGATCTCCTTATCAGATGAGACGTCTCTGGTGTCAGGCGACCTCGTTCCCACTGCGAACTCCTCGCTCGACGTCCGCGCCAAATCTCCTACGCACTGCAACGAATGTCCGTATAGTTAGCACACCCACTTATTCAAAAATTAAAAAAGACTATACCATAATTTTGTTCCAATTTTGAACTAATTTATACCCACCTTAAAAAATTTTCTACCAATGCAGAACATCAAAATTTACAACGTGTCCCGTGGGTGCGCTAACTTAACGTTAAGTTAGCATACCCACATAAGAAAAATGCGTTAAACCAAAAAAACAAATATACCATAATTTTGTACTAATTTTGAACTAATTTATACCCACCTTAAAAAATTTTGAACCGATGCACAACATCAAAATATACAACAATGAAGAGTGGATGCGCCAGGTTAACGTTAAGTTGGCAAACCCACACAAGAAAAATGCGTTAAATTAAAAACAAATATAACACAAGTTTGTACTAATTTTGAACTAATTTATACCCACCTTAAAAAATTTTGAACCGATGCACAACATCAAAATATACAACGTTGAAGAGTGGGTGCGCCAGGTTAACGTTAAGTTGGCAACCCACATAAGAAAAATGCGTTAAACCAAAAAAACAAATATACCACAATTTTGCACTAATTTTGAACTAATTTATACCCACCTTAAAAAATTTTGAACCGATGCACAACATCAAAATATACAACAATAAAGAGTGGATGCGCCAGGTTAACGTTAAGTTGGCAAACCCACACAAGAAAAATGCGTTAAATTAAAAAACAAATATAACACAAGTTTGTACTAATTTTGAACTAATTTATACCCACCTTAAAAAATTTGAACCGATGCACAACATCAAAATATACAACGTTGAAGAGTGGGTGCGCCAGGTTAACGTTAAGTTGGCAAACCCACATAAGAAAAATGCGTTAAACCAAAAAAACAAATATACCACAATTTTGCACTAATTTTGAACTAATTTATACCCACCTTAAAAAATTTTGAACCGATGTACAACATCAAAATATACAACAATGAAGAGTGGATGCGCCAGGTTAACGTTAAGTTGGCAAACCCACACAAGAAAAATGCGTTAAATTAAAAAACAAATATAACACAAGTTTGTACTAATTTTGAACTAATTTATACCCACCTTAAAAAATTTTGAACCGATGCACAACATCAAAATATACAACGTTGAAGAGTGGTTGCGCCAGGTTAACGTTAAGTTGGCAAACCCACACAAGAAAAATGCGTTAAACCAAAAAAACAAATTACCACAGTTTTGTACTAATTTCGAACTAATTTATACCAACCTTAAAAAATTTTGAACCGATGCACAACATCAAAATATACAACGTTGAATAGTGGGTGCGCCAGGTTAACGTTAAGTTGGCAAACCCACACAAGAAAAATGCGTTAAACTAAAAAAACAAATATAACACAATTTTGTACTAATTTTGAACTAATTTATACCCACCTTAAAAATTTTGAACCGATGCACAACATCAAAATATACAACGTTGAAGAGTGGGTGCGCCAGGTTAACGTTAAGTTGGTATTCCCACACAAGAAAAACACTTTAAACAAAAAACAAATATACCATAATTTTGTACGAGAGCAATTACATTTCTTTATGCACGTGTTACATTTTGAGAAATTCAAGCCCACCTTTACCATTCGAGGCATACATTTATGAATGTATTGGTTCTGAAATAGACCTACATTTTAGTGGGCCTTCTATTCTATACATATGGAGTCCTCAGTAACTTGGTGGGGAAAAAATGCTTTCAAATGAAAGATATTGGACATATTTCAGAAGACATATTTGAAGAAGCTGATAAAACCATGTAAACATTAGTTCCCACGAAATGTTAAGAAAGGAATGAGAGAAAATACATGTATAAATATCGGAAAGTGAAAAAGAGTCGCAACTGATACAGAAGTTTTTCTGACGTACATTTTAGTTCGGGTAAATACATCTGACGTTTATAAATTTTACATTTATAACATGTGAAGACCAAATGCTTTATTGTGATGATCCGTTAGTGTTGATCCGTTAGTCAGCTTGTTTCAAATCAACGTTTACTTCACCAATTTTATTTTATTTTATCACTTCACCAATTTTATTTTATTTGATGTAGTTATTAAGTAGTCTGTTATGTATATTTTTGTCGATGTTTCATGGCCGACTGGAAATATGTTGGCCACTTCTGTGTTATAATGGCGTAAATAAACGATTTTGATCCTTCTTCTGAATTCTGATTGTTAGTTATGAATTTTTAATTACACGCAAGGAATTAATATAATGATAATCAATGATTCTTTACTGAATTAGAGTATACTTCACTAAACTAATATAATAAGTGGATACACTAAACGAAAGTATCTGTAGTATCTGATGTGTTCAGACGAAATTATGTTGTTTTCTTTGTTGCACTTATAATTTTATCTGAACGAGTTTCGTATTTAGAAGCTGATTAATTATTTATCTGAACAACAAATTACAGTTTTTAGCGCACTGTGAGTATCTTAGAAGTACCCACATTTAATAGTTGACTAAAAAACATTTTCCGGGGATCGAAAAAATTATATGGTGTTGTTTTTTCAAAGTTTTTGCATATGTTTCCTCATTTCATTTTTGGGGGGGGGGGAATTTTGTCGTTCAAGTATAATAGAATGAATGGTTTCCTTATTCTATCGAAAGTTCCAGACTTAAAGTTCGGCTTTTTGACATTGTACTCTTGTTGAATTTGTTGACTGTTGTTGTGCTATTTGGTTTCGGTTTTAAGAGTATTTTATTTTTGCATTGCATTAATTTTCTGTACTATATTTTATATTTATTATTTATACCATATTTCTTGTACATGTTGTAATGACATTCCCACCTTTTTTTGCTATTGCAATAGACATTTATTCATAAATAATTATAATACTTTTAATTATACATTTGATGTTCGATATCAAAACATTTATTCAATGAAAATTTCTGTTAGAATTGTGAGTGATAATTCAATTTCTTGTGCTTCATTGCATTCTTTTCATCATGACAATTAACATTTAACAGTACCAACAGTTGAATACCAAACAACATATTATTTTATGAAATGTACTTACAAAATTGTTAAGAAATAGTGAATGTAGATGGGGAATTTTGGCACGAACAGAAAAGCTGCCCTTCTCAGAAGGAAGAGAGAAAGGAGTTTCCATTGAGCTTTCTACCTGAGCATCCCCCTACCGTTTCCATCCCTCAATGCTACCTGTCGCGTACAATGCGCCTCCCCCCTACCTTCCGCTGGGCGAATGAACTCAGGGGGTTCAGGTACTGTGCGCAGGAAAAACTTCACAGAATAACGTTGATCATTTAGGAGAGCAGGCCGGCGAACAAAAGGTGGCGTTTCTCCACCCCCCCCATCGTTTACTGGATTTTCCACACGAAATTTTTAGAATCTTGACGCGACAATACCTGTTGATTGCTCTGTCTTTCGAGCATCTCAGGATATTTCAAGTATTGTTTGATTACTTACAATTCTCCACCAATGGTCTCTTAAATAGGTATATGGAAGTGAAAGGGCTTACGTCATTCCACTTTGAAAGTGGAGAAGCACGTGTGTATTAATACGTAATGTTCCTTAAATAACATTGCATGTTACTCATATTATTAACATGACTGACGCAATTTGTTCTTTGATTAATAGTGCCTGATATCGAAAGATTATAACAACTTGTAGTTTACATGCTGTTTCCAGTAAACAGGCTACATTACGTTGATGAACAAAAGATGGTGAACGATTTGATGACATACTAAAATCAGAGAATACTAACATGGTGTTCCTTAATATTTCCAAACTATACGGAAATGTAAGTAATAATTTCAAAATATATTAATACAATAAATAAGTATTTTTGCAGGCATATTCACATTTTAAATACTGAATTAGGCATAAAACCACCTACACTTTTTCTCAGTGATTCACATCTATAACGAGCGAACCAAAACAAGACAATCGGAATATAATAAAAAGCCATAAACACTTTGTACCTCGTAACTAGGGAGCAGATTTTAATGAAATGTGATTTTTTTTCACTTCAGAACAATGCCGTTTAGTATTATCATCTATCATGATATATTATAACAAAAGGAAAATGACCCATTTTTATAAGACTTTTTGCCATTTTTTCGTCGATTTCGAATAACAACTTTTATTTTTAACTTCTTCCTTCATTTTAATGCATGTTTCGCTGATTTCATCAATTTTAATCTCATTTTTATGGTACTTGATTCAAATAACATTAACGAGATGCTCCACAGAATTCCTGAGTAGCTAACTCCATTTCTTCGCTCACTTATTGTAATGTCAGCTGTTGTATGTGTCGCAATTCAGCGCCAATGTCGGTTCAGCCGATTAGTCGGGATAACTAACGACAGAGATTTTCTGGTAAAGTACAGTCGAAAGCGAAACATTTAAAGTTGGGCTCACTTGAACAAATAGAAGTAGTCTCGATTACAGCAGTAATGTATTGAACAGATGATTGCTCATACGAACTGTTTTTTGATA
>JAHLJT010009436.1:210281624-210327490 GCA_031308135.1 Acheta domesticus | reverse complement strand
GTTTTTCATTAAATGTTTGGGTAGGCTACGCCTTGCAGCCTAATAGGTAGCTACGCACTGGTTAACAATCGTTGATGTCTTAACTGCGGGAGGGTGACTTAGAAATTCCGAGGATCGTGGGTGTTGGAGGGAGGGAGAGGGGGCAGTTAAATAAGTACGTTTGGGGGGTTGTAGGTGGAAACGGCGGTGGAGATGTCACGCATCGAAGCGGACTCCGTTCTTGGGTGCTGCGACCTGCTCGCTAGTCACTTTCGTTTTCCTGGCTCACGGAGTCCCTACAGGCTTCGTGCAACAGAAGATTATACAGTGATAGGTTCTGCAGTAAAACATCTGGCGTAAAGGGATTTCATTTGTTTAAGTGATTTGTTTGGGCGGTTTTGAACTTATTTCCTTTTCATCCCAGGTGTGTAATAAAAATAATGAGATGACACACGGTTCTTTTTGCAGGAAAAAAGGCTAATCAATATTTATTGTTGCACATTTTTATAGGTCAAGAACGATTTTATAGAAAAAATATAGGAAGACCAGTCTTGAATTATTTGCCTCAATTATCTGTTTTCAAATGCAAAATCTATAGGAGTCCCATTATGAGCCACCTCTCAACCATGTGGAATAATGGAGCGAGTATTATGATGTAGAGATATTATTAGAAATCTTTTTAGTTTTCTCGGAATTAATCATCTTTGATACTTTAAAGTGAACCATACTGTATATTTTTCTTTCAAGCAATAGATATATCATAAAAAGACGAATGCGATGATGTAACATATGCTAATATTTTGAATATAAAATTATACTTTGATATGTGATTTTAAATTAAACATACAAGATTTCCTGTAGAAGTCCTAGCTGCAGCCTTTGGGGGAAGGTGGCCTTCACCGCTACGGCACTTTATCGGTGTGAGTGAAGACTCCGCAAAGACCACCTTTCCCAAAAGCGACAGTTGCAAGGACTGCTACAGAAAATCTTGTATGTTTCATTTAAATTACGTCAGAAAGTTTAATTTTATACTCAAAAATACTTCAAACATTAACATATGCTACATCGTCGCATTCGTCTTTTAATGATTTATCTATTGTTTGTAAGACAAATAAACATTAAGGTTCTATTCAAAAAAATCAAAGATGATTAAATTTCCCGAAAACTATAAGATCGCAAACAATATCTACACCATATTACTTGCTCGAAGATTTCGCGTTGTTGAGCCAAAACTGCATTTCAATATCGTGAACCGTTTAGAAGTTACGGGAATGGGTCATTCTTGGTAGGACTGCCTTTATACCTATTTCTATCTCGCTTGCTTTTCACTCTTTCGCTTTTAAATTTACTGCGTGCGTAATTATTGACATTCTCTTCTTCCAGTTTTACACGACATTCGACAGCCTCTTTGTCCTTTGAAGTTTTTGTTTTTTCAGAAGTCTTCCATCTCATTAATACTTGGTGTATTGGAACGTAGTTTCAAACACATCGAGGTTATTGTTGAATTTAGGAGCGCGTCGTGAATGTTTGGAAACTAATTAGGTCAAATGAATCTAGGTTAAATGAATATAAAATATTATTTTAAATTATTTAACCTAAAAATGTTTGTTTCCATTTATACTGGTTTACTAGAGACTCAATTCGAAAACGTGTGTTAATCTCTTGAACTCTCTCATCTACATTTAAATGAAAATATAGTCACGGGACGACCTTTTCAGTACACACCACACTGAGCTGAACTGACTTATTCGTCCACTCAAATTTGTTAAACGTATGATGCTACGCTAATAGCAGGGCAAAATTTAAACTACGTATAATGCTTTATCAAATGTGTGATACCTTTTCGGTTTAATGAAAAGGGACACTTCACACATTATATTATTTGGAGTAAAATAGCCTATGAATTCAGAAATAATCAAGAAACATCTACAGCAAATGAAAATAAAGTATCCCAAAACCCAGATGTTTTCAATGAATTCGCTCTAATTAGGCTGTTGGATGGTCTTTTATAGGTACAGTTGCCAAATGCAATGGCCCTGAAGAAACTAAAATATGGTCGCAATCTTGGTCAGCAAACTTACGACGTGGCAGGGACGATGCAGTTCGAGTACTCTAATACTTAAATCGGTACTGTTGTTTTTGTTTTGATATTTCTAATAATCTTATCATCGGCATTGTTGAATAGATAATATTGTGGTGTTTCCAAGACTGTAGAACCTGAACTGAAAAAATAATTACTTGTTTATGAAAATTCCTTAAAGAAATCTCGTTAACATTTCAATTTTTTGCCTACACTAGCAGTTAATACAGCTACTATGAAGCGTCCCCACACAGAAAATATCTACCGGTTGCGTAAAATTTAATATAAGAACTATATGAAAAATAAATATGAATTTACTATGGAAATATATTGACGTGAGAAAAAGATGTATTAACATATCTGTTTCGATAACGGACATCAAATGCAATAAATATTTGTAGAATTGACTTTTAAGGCTCAATAATATATTGACATATGAATATCTTCTTTTGTTCAATATAGTTATGTGTATTGCTTTCTTGCATCGATCTCCTTATTTACATAATATGTTCATATGTTTCTATTTAGGCTTGCAGCATAACAAACGTATTCTTAGTTAATAAATGGAGTAGAAAGAGAATAATATGTATATTTTTGTTACATAATGAAATGGCCAATCAGAAAACAATCAAAAGCACACTCTTTTAGGACTCCTATGTATTCCTAAAATTTGGATATTTGATTCTTTACATTTTGATTCTTTACATGGTCACATTTATAGTTCGTTTTTTTTTTTGAGAATTTATCATTAATTTCCAACTGAAGATCACCTCCTTTTTATCCATTCGAATGCCATTAAAATTACAAAAGGCGATGTTTTGAACTTGCTTACTAAATCAAAATATACAACTATTGTGATAAGCCTACAACATACTAATTTTTTTTAAATTGTTAATAAATTTAATTCATATTTAGTGTCCCTTTATGGTGTGGTTTCACGTCTATTCCACATCATTCTGAGTACGCTCCGCCGTGTGAACAGTTGACCCGTGAGAGCGAGGTCGCACACAGAGAAGTAGAAAGATGAAAATCTCTCAGCGCAACAACGCGAAAGTCAGATGCAACTTCTGACAAATGTAGAACGCATTTTTTTCTACAGTATCTTTCCGAATATTACCGAAATTACTTACATGATTTTAATCCTTTCTTTGAGCACTTAAAATGCTAGTGTAAAAAAACGTCTCTTTTAAGAAAATCTATATAATTATGTGAATATCTGGAAAATTAAAATATTACGAAAAGAAAACGAAATGTTCTTTCTCCCATAATCTACTAAAACTTGGCGTCCGTCATACTGTATCCCGATACTTCAAGCCGTTTGGAAGATATTTACTGTCACGAAGTTACGTGCCTACTGGTTTATGTGTAGAGTTTGTGCCCGGAATCATGCACTTGGACGCAACGTCAGAGACGAGGAAGAGAGCTTCACTGAATGCCCTCTCAAAAACATAGACTTCCTAGCTTTTCGTCATGGAGCCTAGGCACATAAAATTTACATATATATTGCGCGTAAAAATAGCACACAAGGAAAACAACTATGCAAATTATTATATTTCGATTTTTCTATAGAGGCCGATTATATTAGGTCATTGTTACATCTCCTGCCTTACAAAATGAATCTTTCCATCCTCTTCCTTGACTTATCCTCGCCTCTTACTTACACATACTTACATGCACGACACTATGACACATGACGGCCGACCAGTCGGGAGCCTAGAACTAGTCCCGGTTGGGTCGATGCGCGGCTGGTGGGAAATACCTGGTTGGGGAAAAGTCCGCAAGTGGACGTGTAGGGCCGGATGTCCATCCAGCAGGGGGAGATGACCGCCACATTCCCCCATAAAACACGCACTGTACTTTTGGAATTAATGATCTTGGCAGTTGACGAGCCCGGAATCTCTATCAATCAGTCAATAAATCAGTCGAACTAAAGTGTCTTCGGGGAATACTTTTCAACAATTCGACATTGGCGTAAAATTAGACCACAATCTCTAGGAAAAAACTACGATTTCTCTGCGTTTTCCGAGGTAGGCGCATCTGCCTGTAGGTGGCGGCGCGCCCTCGAGCGCAGCGAAGGTGGAGACGCCGCAGACCGTGCGATGGGGAGGGGGACGAAGGGACGGAGGAGCAAAGGAGCACGTGTGCCAGGGGACGTCCGGTGGCAGCTTACGCCCACACAGCCACCGTTTCCTCCGCTGCCACACCGGCAGCTTTTGCCTTAGACTCCCGTTTCTCACCTTTTGAAAGCTGGTTTTGATGATTTCTCTTATGTCTGATGTAGTTCTTCTCTTCCTTGCTCTCCTGTTTCTCTCCGCTTTCTCCTTTTCCTCTCCGCTTTCTCCTTTTCCTCTCCGCTTTCTCCTTTTCCTCTCCGCTTTCTCCTTTTCCTCTCCGCTTTCTCCTTTTCCTCGCCGCTTTCTCCTTTTCCTCTCCTCTTTCTCCTTTTCCTCTCCGCTTTCCTCCTTTTCCTCTCCGCTTTCTCCTTTTCCTCTCCGCTTTCTCCTTTTCCTCTCCGCTTTCTCCTTTTCCTCTCCGCTTTCTCCTTTTTCTCTCCGCTTTCTCCTTTTCTCTCCGCTTTCTCTATTTCCTCCCCGATTGTTCCTTTTTCTCACCGTTTTCTCCTTTGTTCTCAGTTTTCTTCTTCGGTTTTCCCCTTTGCCTCATCGGTTTTCTCCTTTGCCTCTTCGGTTTTCTCCTTTGCCTCTTCGGTTTTCTCCTTTGCCTCTTCGGATTTCTCCTTTGCCTCTTCGGTTTTCTCCTTTGCCTCTCAGTTTTCTCTAATTGGCCTCTTCGGTTTTCTCCTGTCTCCCCGCTTTCTCTCTCATGCATCTTCTCCCCTACTCTTACACAAATTCTTTATTCCCGTCTTCTTTTCATTTCTTACTCCTCCCTTCTATTTGTCCTTTTTCTGTCTTCTCTTTCTTCGTTTCGCACATTGAGATATTTTCTTCTTAACATTTGTAAATAATCACGAAATATTTCATAATTTCAGTTAATGACCATAAGGTTCAGTAAACTATTATCACTAGTGCCCCTAAGTTTGCGAAATGCCTTCCCCTCAGAAAATCGTATTTTATAGCTTTTTAGCAATAGCAATCAATAGCAATAGCAATAGCTTTTAGCTTAGTTGGTGCTCTGGTTTCTGGTGTACTGGTGTAGATTTTCATTTTGCATTTGTTTTTCTTTTTAGCTTGCGATGCCTATTTTTGTTATTTTGCCTTATTTGTGCCTTTTCTATCCTTTTTCGTCATTATTTTCATTGTTTTCTCCTGGCACTGATCTCGATCAAGCTGTAAACTACGTGCAAGTTTAGGCAACACGACGGTCATTGACGGATCCAGGGGAAAGCCAATGCCTAGAGTTTTTGTTTACCTTCTTTTATTTGCCAAAATTCATTTAAATATTTGTTAGAATTATGTAATTATTTAAACAATAATGTTGTGTAATATCATATCTACAGTACATAAGTAATACACAATACAATAACAAATATTTATTGTTTAAAAAAATATACGATCGCCCCTCTCAAAATGACCGCCTGGATCCGCCCCTGGGCACAGTCGTGTTTTGTCTTCATGTGAAAGCGCAGGCTTCAAGGTCAGGTAGTATTAAAAATCTAAATCAGAAAGAACGATGATACTAGTAAAGATTATTTTTGACATCGATGGTTTGACATTGTTCACTCACGAGGAAACTCTTCCTGCATTTGAGTGTGGCCTTCGATCCCTTTTGTGGACGCAGCTCTATGGAAATAATGTACCCTACTCCTGTACTTGGAAACTGTATTTCCGTTTTCACTGATGCCATTTCAAGTTGAAACGGGAGTACACCTATTGCAGGGGCATAGCGTGGATTTTTTAAGAGGGGAAGCGGCATATTCTGTATTCAACCTACATCGTTTACGGATGGTTCGAGGAACTATTTAATTAAAAGTACCTTGTTAATGGAACTTTTCATGGGACATTTCTTGATAAAAGAATTTTTATTGTCAGTATTGCTATCAGAAAGTAAATATCTTTCTTTCAGTACTTGGAAATGTTTTAGTTAGTTTTATTCGTCGATAAGCGAAACAAGAAATACACAGAAATATTTCTCTATCAAGAGAATAGAACGAAATTACATTCTGGAGAGATGTTTCATCCGGAATCTAGAATGATCTGTTTTGGTAAAAAAATTTTTATCAAATAAACATAGATCTTCCCTTATGTGTTGCGCTAGTAAAATTCGACCGGTACATAGCCATCACACTGCAGTCAGTCCTACTAACAGGACAATCTGGAAACCTCAATGCTAATTTTCTCACTAAAGAGTACGTGCTTTACTATTCCTTATTACTTGATACACTTTCCCTCAACAACGTCTTTATATTAGATGAGAAAGTCCAAGCATACTGTATAAATCTCAAATTTAATCGACTCAACAAAATATCCCTAAATAATGACGCAGGAGCATTTTGCTCCTTTATATACCTTTTTTCACGTTTCTAAATTTAAAGGAGTCATATTGGAAGATTTCATAAGGAAAAATCAAAGTAATATTATAATTTATTAACTTTTATTTTTACAATTACATTTTAAAATTAAGTGCAATTCTTCTTGGTTTACGGGCATATACATCAATGACATCATTAAAAAACGATGGCTTTGTCATCATCGAATCTAAAAGCTGACTCTCGATATTCAGTAAGGACAAACGAGAAAGTCTTTCATCGCTTTGTGAATTTCGAAGATAGTTTTTTACTCTCCGGAGAGCAGAAAATGACCTCTCCGCCGACGCACTTGTAGCAGGTATAGTGAGAATCAAAGCGGTCAGTATGTATGTTTGGGGAAAGACATCTGTGAGTTCATGGTGCTTGATATAATCATTTAATTTACTGACACTCTTGTGGAACTCATTATCAAAATAAATGGCTGTGAGCTCACTTTTCAATCGCGCAGAGTCAAAATGCCTTCCATAAACATCCATTAGACAATTGAAAGCTTCACTGGGGAATGACGACTGATAACTTAAATAGAGATCTGGGTTAAGAAGGCTTAGGAATTTCAGTTTAGAAGTATCAGAAAATCTATCAGATACATGACATATTAAGTTGTCTATAACTTCTATAAACAATCTCTTGTACACATTCTTTTCATTCTCTGTATTTTCTACTCTGGCTCGCTTGATGCACTGAAATTCGCTTCTTTCTCTGTTGCAACCTTCCCAAAAGCATTCAAAAGTGTCTCGAAACTGCTTCAGATATATCCCAAAATCTTCAATTTTTTTCATGCAGTACATAATATCATTGGACTTATTTTGTAAAATTTTAAATAATGAGTCAGAAAGAGGAAAAATACATGAAAACAAAGTTAAGAAAAAATTAAAGTCAAAGTCTTTCAAAAGATTAAAATAGCCACGAGCAGAGCACAGAGTTTCAGCGTCCCAGTCACTTGAATTTTCTGTTACTGAAGCAAATAATTCCTGCAGATCACTCGTATGATTTTTCACAGTCAGTACAAGCCTACTGGTGAAATTCCAACGTGTTGGTGCAGCTGATGGCAATCGCTTTTTCACTACAGTGTCTAAAGCTTCAATCCGCCTAGTAGATGTAGAAAAGAATGCTCCTAATCCTGATAAAGAGGCGAAAAATATTCGCACTTCTTAATACAGCTAGCAGATTGTCTTAAGACTAAATTTAATTTGTGAGCATAACAATGCACAAATATTGCTTCTTTACAAATCATCTTTAACTTGGCTTGAAGTCCAGCATGTTCCCCTGCCATAACTGCTGCGCCATCATACGTTTGCGCTATTACTTTTGTGTCGCACTTGTACGTGCTAATAACTCCTTTTGCATGTTCTAATAATCCAGATGCGGATCTGTCTTTGCTGCAGTCAGTGAAATGCAAGAATCTTTCTTGAACGCCATTCTTTGAAACATACCGCAACACGCTTGTGAGTTGCGATTTCATGGTCACATCAGTCGTTTCATCAAATATTAATGCCACAAATTGAGCCTCAGAAATCTCCTTTTCAATTTCTCTGTGCATAACTTCCGCAACTGCCGCAATAATATCATTCTGGACGTCAGGAGATGTTCCACGGAACACATTGTTGCTTTCAATAACAGCTAAAAGTTCAGTATTATAATTACCCAAATATTTAAGAATTTCAATGTAGTTGCCTCGATTATGAGACTCGACAATTTCATTGTGTCCGCGAAACGCCAATCCTAGTTTTCCTAAAAGACAAACAACTCTGATTATATGAGTCAACATATCTCTGTTCTTTGAAACTTCTACGTTGTGACGTTGTACAGACAACCGAAACTGCTCACTGAGACTGCATTCAATTCTCTGTTTTCCAAACAGTTTGAAATTTTTTAGGGATAGGATGTGAGAAACTGAAGTTTCATGGCGAGCCTGTGCTTTGTGAATATTGTGAAGATCATCAAATCCTCCTTGCGTCCACACGGATTTCTCTTTAGAAAACAATAAACATGGCCAACAGAATAATTTATTTGTGTTTCTGCACCCACTTATCCACGGAACATTCTCGTAGATTTGTGCACGAAAATGTCGTATGAAATTCTTCTTCCCTTTCGAATGGCACTCAATATGAAGTTCTGGTGTAGGTTTTCCAGTCGCAATAATTTTTGATTTTTCCTCAAAAGAAAGGCTTGAAAATGTATTTTGTTTTAAATGTTCAATTGCACATCCACATAAAGACGGCGATGCTCCATCACCGTTCGAACGCCCGGCACGGGTTGCAGCCGCAGCCCCTTCCATAATGGTCTGGAAGCGCCGGCCCGTAGCGCGTCCGTCTGCCTACAATAACCTATGCAAGGAACACGTTCGAACAGTTACGAAGAAATCTCCAAAATTTTTAAAAAAGGAGTTGTCTATGAACGCTGATACTTACACTGCCTTGATGCCCGGTTCACGCTTTATTCACAGTTCAGTAGTCACGTTTCAATCACAGTCCTTCACAAGCCAAACTCACTATTCCATCTGAACCACGGAGGTCTCCTGAGGGCTGCGCTTCTTGTAGCCTCGCACAGGGTACACAATATTTCACGCGCCGCCCGCCCTATTCGAACTACAATAGCCTCCTCTGACAATCTTCAGGGCGAGGGAAATACGAAGAAGTGCGTGAAAAACTAGAAACCATGAAATCGCGATAAAGTAGAAACTATAGATATTCCAACATTTCATCGAGTTTGATAAGCGGATACTAATACATTTAAAATGTAAAAAATTGTGATGGAAATTCGTAAGGGAAGCGGCGCTTCCAGCGCGTCTATGGACGCTACGCCCCTGACCTATTGCATTTCGTAGAGACTGTCACGAGTAAAATGAATTCGTTGTCATCATATCGGGTACTCGAGTGAAATCAAAGTTGCAAAGATATAGTAATTTAAATTGGCAAATTAAACTTCTCTACGTACGTGCTAATGTAAAGTTTAGAGTTACATTAAAAATGTGAATCATTTTAATATTAATTATTTACAATCATTCCTTTTAAATGGTAATGTTTCATTGTTCTTTTCGCACTCCTACTTCAGCCAGAATAAATGCCTTTTTGCTTTCCTTTCTTAGTAAAAATAAATGCCCGAACTTCGGGCTCTAATAATCACATTCGTCCTGAAGTGTCTCGGAGTTGTCGAATCCTTTGACCGCTCCGCCTAGCAACCATGCCTCACCTTGCGAGGTTCTAATAACACACATTTCTGAGTGCAACCAAATTTGGGATAGTTTGTATTACGGGATCACGAACACATGTTCTTCGTTCTTCGTTTGTTTGTTTTTTCTACTTCTTACTGTTCGTCCTAAATTTAATTGCAATTGTTCCAGAGGGTCAAATTTTTTTGGGACAAATATACCCATATAATACACATGTTTGTAAGTTCAAAGTATTGGAAGCTGTATTGTATGATATTGGAACTTCAGTCTGACTTATATTATGAATAATAGTGATAAAAATAATATGTGCTGTTTTCATAGCAAAATTCATCATTTCACACACTGTGGACGATTAAGAGAATAATTGTCAGTAAGGAGAGTGCGTGCAATTAACTATGAACAGAAGAGTACGATCTGTTAGAAGAGAACGGCAATGTTTTGGAGGAAGTCAAAATGAATAATTAGCTGTGCTCTTCTAAACGCACCGTAAAGGAAACAAAACACCGCCGAAAAAGAAGGGGAGATGCGCGAGTGTTCCCGCAGGTGAACTCAACACATTAGGAGCGAGTTTCGTGAAAAGCGGGCGAGCTGGGAGCGGCGCGGCGTTTGAAGTCGCCCGCTGACACGCCCGCGCGCCCTATCTGCGCGCGAAGACACCGCCTGCGCGTGCGCGATGGGAGGCGATGCGCGCGCAGATAGTTCTGCGCGCACGCAACCGCGCGGCGCGGAGCCGACGACGTAATTAAAAGCTCGTTTATTATAAAACACTATCCGTTTCGTAAACGCCACTGTCGCTGCGGAGAGTTTATTTTTTTGTGGCGTCGTACGTTTCTGGCGCTGTTAATTCCAGGTGTCATGTTACATTTCTTCCTGTGGATGTTGATGGTTGATATTATTGTAGAATTCCCTGCTTTAGGTAAATATATCAGCAAATTAAATATGTTTATATTTTATTTGAATTCATCATGAAACGTGTACAGATAAATGTTCACAAGCAATATTGAAATGATGAATAATCTTGCTGACTTTTGCTGAAGAATAATCAACTCATAATTTCTGTGGATTCATGAATCTTGTAGGACACTCTAGATTGCTAAATGAGCATGAGAGTATCTCTTGAATATTAAACAAGAGAAATTGAGGATTTGCATTAATAGTCCAAGTGTGTATTATAATTTGTTTTTCTCTCAAACGATGAAACCCCGAACTTCAATATAATGCACTTGATCTTTGAATTGTAATTTGATCTTACAATAAAATTCAAAATATGTATTTTTGTTCCTGAAACATTGATAGGCAAGACGACAAAATATCCAATTTTTTAAGAACTGGTATTTCACGAAACCCACCGAGAGACGCGGTTAGAATGGTCTCAGGTTTGGCAGGTTATCGTTACGAGAAAATAAGATTGTAATTTATACCTTTTCTTGTTTTTTAAAAATAATATATTCGATGTATTCATTTCAGACGTCGTTTATTTCTTATCGTAAAGTTCAGAATATCCAACATTCCTCAAGGTACAAAAAGGTCATAGTAAGGAAAACCTAACCAAGAAATTATTAAAATTGTGGGCTAACAGTATAGTACAGGTTTATTATAATTATTGATCCATCATTTCTTTCGTTCCCTTTGGTTTGTTTCACAAGCCATAAATGATTTGTGAATTTTCAATTTACACTTAATTTTAAATATACTATTGTCATTATAATTTATTTGTTTCTGGCAATATTGTAACTTCTAAGAATCAAGCTTCACACTATCAACAAGGCATTGATCTCCAAAAGTGTAAGTTAAACGAACTGTGTGGGAACGGCACCCATTGTCCATTAATGCTAATGGCTCACTATTGTGTTTCCTGTCTCCTCTTTTCCACGCCTTTCATTTCAGGAGGAGGATGACCATTCCGATAAGTCAACCTGTGTGTGTTTGTGTGTGTTTATTGTATTGTATATGTCCGCCACACACCCTAACCGATCTCGATAACTCCCAAAGGTCAGCCGCACAATAAGAAAACGAACTGGCCCCTTTTACTTTCCATGCATCTGCGTTTGCAGACATGTAATACGCATGAGTTGCGGCCTGCGAAAGCCAGAACCTTCGCAACTAAGGGGGAAGTTCAAGGTGAAATCCAAACAATGATAAATGGTAATTGTGCATTGTAAAGTTATCAATGAACAGAAAATAAAGCAATGAGTCTTTCCTAAGCTGTGTTGATAGCTGTCTTGTAGTGTAATAGGCTCCGCCACTATATCCACTGTCATTAGTGTTCGTATTCCTCAAAGTTTATAAAGTGTAACTTATTTTTAAAAAATATTATGTTGTACAATTTTACTCTCTGTAGTGTAAGTTTAGCATAATCATTTCAAAACTTAATAAGGATCTAAGCGAAGCCCAAAGCTGGCGATATCTTCGTTGATCTAAATACTGACTTAAATATTTTCACTCAAATTTTAGAATTATTATGGAATTAATAGAACCAATTATACAACAGGCAATATTTATTATTTTTGGAAAGGATAAAGTGACTCTTAAATATTTGGTTCCATTAATTCCCCAATATATACAGACAAATCAGTATTAGAATTATTATATTTTTATTCAATATCCTAGCACGGTACCATGTAGAGAGGTGAATATCGCCTTGATAAAACATATAATATGCACTGAAACATTTCTAGAAAAACAATTTCAAAATACATCTTCTCACTAATGATGACTTTGGTGACGTATTTTTCCAGGTCCACTTGAACTGAATCCCGTATTAAAGTACGTATTTTCCAATCAAAGAAATGACGCCTTTGAACACGTCACAATTTTATAAGATCTGCCAACCCAGTAACAGCAGCCGTGAGTGTTATGCACGCACTAAAATATTCCTAAAAAATAATTTAAAATTACTTATGATTTGGTAATGATTATGATTTTGCTTACGAACGCTGATGACTTTGTCGGATCGTACATTTCAAGTCCACCTGAACAGCTACTGACTACCGTCACAAAAAGCGTATTTTTGCACCTATGAAATGAGCTCTGAGAACACGTCACAGTTTTTATGAACTTTGCCCCATCCAGTAATAGTAGCCGTGAGTGCTATGCATGCACTGAAACATTTTTAGAAAAATAATTTCAACAAATCCTCATACACTTACTGATGACTTTAACGGCCCGTACATTTCACGTCCACCTGAACAGCTACTACCTAGCGTCTTAAAACGCGTATTTTCCGATTTAAGAAACGGCGGCCCTGAAGACGTCACAGTTTTTATAAACGCTGCCCCATCCAGTAATAGCTGCCGCGAGTGGTTTCGGCCCACAGCGACGACGGCTGGCCTCGCTTGCGGCAGACGGCGGTGCACTGCGCGTCTGCCTTGTTTCTTCCTGTTTGACGGCTGCAGCGTCAGCGCGGACCGAAGTGGCCTTTTTACGTCGCCTGCATATGGCTCCGGGGTCGGCCTTACGTCGTACGTGGCGCCCGCCCGCCCGCCCCATCGCTCCATCGCCCGCCCGCCCACCCACGCAATCGCCCACGCGCCCAAAATCGCCCGCCCACCCACGCATTCGCCCCGCCCGTCCAATCGCCCGCCCGTCCAATCGCCCGCCCGTCCAATCGCCCGCCCGTCCAATCGCCCGCCCCGCCGCCCACCCACTCGCCCGCCCCGTCGCCCGCCCCGTCGCCCGCCCCGTCGCCCGCCCCGTCGCCCGCCCCGTCGCCCGCCCCGTCGCCCGCCCCCACGCCCGCCCCGACGCCCGCCCCGTCGCCCGCCCCGTCGCCCGCCCCGTCGCCCGCCCCGTCGCCCGCCCCGTCGCCCGCCCCGTCGCCCGCCCCGTCGCCCGCCCCGTCGCCCGCCCGTCGCCCGCCCCGTCGCCCGCCCCGTCGCCCGCCCCGACGCCCGCCCCGACGCCCGCCCCGACGCCCGCCCCGTCGCCCGCCCCGTCGCCCGCCCCGTCGCCCGCCCCGTCGCCCGCCCCGTCGCCCGCCCCGTCGCCCGCCCCGTCGCCCGCCCCGTCGCCCGCCCCGTCGCCCGCCCCGTCGCCCGCCCCGTCGCCCGCCCCGTCGCCCGCCCCGTCGCCCGCCCCGTCGCCCGCCCCGTCGCCCGCCCCGTCGCCCGCCCCGTCGCCCGCCCCGTCGCCCGCCCCGTCGCCCGCCCCGTCGCCCGCCCCGTCGCCCGCCCCGTCGCCCGCCCCGTCGCCCGCCCCGTCGCCCGCCCCCGTCGCCCGCCCCGTCGCCCGCCCCGTCGCCCGCCCCGTCGCCCCGCCCCGTCGCCCGCCCCGTCGCCCGCCCCGTCGCCCGCCCCGTCGCCCGCCCCGTCGCCCGCCCCGTCGCCCGCCCCCGTCGCCCGCCCCGTCGCCCGCCCCGTCGCCCGCCCCGTCGCCCGCCCCGTCGCCCGCCCCGTCGCCCGCCCCGTCGCCCGCCCCGTCGCCCGCCCCGTCGCCCGCCCCGTCGCCCCGCCCCGTCGCCCGCCCCGTCGCCCGCCCCGTCGCCCCGCCCCGTCGCCCGCCCCGTCGCCCGCCCCGTCGCCCGCCCCGTCGCCCGCCCCGTCGCCCGCCCCGTCGCCCGCCCCGTCGCCCGCCCCGTCGCCCGCCCCCGTCGCCCGCCCCGTCGCCCGCCCCGTCGGCCCGCCCCGTCGCCCGCCCCGTCGCCCGCCCCGTCGCCCGCCCCGTCGCCCGCCCCGTCGCCCGCCCCGTCGCCCGCCCCGTCGCCCGCCCACCCCATCGTCCCTCTGCCCGCCCCATTCGCCCCATCACCCGCTCCTCCGCCCCACCCCATCGCCCCATCACCCGCTCCTCCGCCCACCCCATCGCCCACATCACCCGCTCCTCCGCCCACCCCATCGTCCCTCCGCCCGCCCCATCGCCCGCCCGGCCGGTTGGCCGGCCTTCGCGTGGAGACGGCCGGCCCGGCGCGTGTGTGCGGCCCGCTGCGATGCGACCCTGACACCATGCGTCATCGTTACGCTCGGGGTTTAAACAGAATGGTCCTCGTCTGCAAATGAAAAAGAGTGGAGGAATATTAGTGTTTAAAAAGGTAGAAAAAAATGCCGCGACTATCCTTTCTTTTCGACGAATTCTTGTTTTCCTTCCACGTCAAATACAGTGTGTTCAGGGAGGAAAACAACGAAACTTCGAAAATAAGCTCTTAAGTCAATTTTAAGCAGATCCATCCTAATAAACTCCGAGATTTCGAAACGCTGAGCTGAAATATGCATTCAAAAGTTGGCTTGAAAAAATACTTTCTATACCCAATTTGAATTTTAGAAACATATAAACACTCCAGAAACATGTAAATTGTTTATTATTTACAAAAGAAATAAATGTATTTGTCCACAAAGAAAAATTAATACAGAAATAAAAATGCATCAATTTACACAATTGAATTGATTTTATATTTTTTTGTTTGTTTTTTTTCTTTGTACAGGAATATATTCATTTATTTTGTAAATAATAAATATTTTACATGTTTCTGAAGTGTTTGTATATTTCTGAAATGCAAATTTGGCATAGAAAGTATTTTTTCAAACCACCTTTTGAGTGTTTATTCCAGCTCGATCATTCAAAATATCAAAGGAGTTGCTTAGAGAAAATATACTTAAAATTAACTTAGAGCTTATTTTCAAAGTTTCGTTGTTTCCTCCCTGGACATCCTAGGTATTACTCGTCGGCTGCAGTAGTGGCACAATTCAAACATTCGAATTTTTAGTTTTTTAATGTACTCTCCAGAATTCCAGATTGGTCTGCCTTCCAGTAGCAACAGCAGCATATCTTACAGTGCAGAATTCCGCCAACAAATGGACAGAAGTGTGAATGCAAGAATAATGCATTTCAGTGCAAGGTGAAACTTCAGACTCTTTGTCTCAACACCTGATTTTTGAGGTGCTTCTATTGCAGCCCCACGAATGATGTATTCTAAAAAGAAAGTAAACGTTCCTCGACTGCAGGATTTTCTCCATTTTCTCAATTTTTGTTATCCGTTTGACGTATCATACCACCTTTTTTCTCGGTTTTGATGTGATGGAGATATCTTTTCAGGTGAATATCATATGTTAATAGTTTGAGAATTGGGTCGTTGCTTGTAAGATTACCAATCCACGACCTAGTCATATAGATGCATGAAAAATGTTTCAATCCCCCCTCCTAAAAAGGGCATCAATTTTTGAAGCTTCAAGAGTTTTAATGAAAATAACCCACTGTAGGGTTCACTGTATGATGGTCCAGCCGTGACAGTGCTCACTATCTGACTCATAATTCCACGAGAACCGTACATATTCTTAAAATATTTAGGAAACGATTTAAAAATCTGATTTCATCATTCAAATTTTCAAAAGGTGGTGGTATTTTTTCTCTATCGACAATTTCTAAGGACCTTCCGAACCAATGGATATTGATGGTCTAATAAACAACTGCTCTATGTTCTGTAGCAAATAAATATGACGGACACTAACCAAGTACAGAATTGTAATATATGAAATTTTTGATGAGATTGAAGTAAGCTGATTTATTTTAAAAAATGGTATTATTTATTCTATAAGAAAAACTATTCACTTATTGAAGCACGTTACAACAAAGCTTATACAATATTATCATAGGTGTACTAATCAAGCTTAAAAGCATTGACTGAGTCAAAAGTCTTTGAGAACAGGAGCCATTCTTGCTTCTTAACTGAACGGAGATATCTCTCATTTTGCATATGATCCACAGATGGCGTCGTCATTAAGGCGATTAAGCGAATACTTTTCGCAGTTTTACGTCTCGTTTAATGACGTTGCACCGGCAAATAGACCAGCAAATTTCTTTCCAACTGCACAGGCGTCCTTACACCAGGGCTTTGACACGGCAGCGCGGCGCGGTGTCTGGCCGTCTCGGGTGCCAGGGAAGGCGGCGGCCCAAGTAGACAGGATATTCGGGGTCGATGGCTCTCCGGGTGCCGACATTTTTCTACACGTCTCAGTGAGCATCTTCAGGGCTAGCGAGGGCGGCGTGGGCGGCGACGGGCAGCGGTGGGAGGCACTGCGGCGTGGCGACGCCGCCGCCGCCGCCGCCGCCGCCGCCCGCCGCCGTCGCCTCTCCCTTCGCCTCTCCCTTCGCCCCGAGACGCCCACCAGCCCAAGACGGTCGGAGCGAGAAAGAATCCGGGCACTTCAGCTATGGATTCCGTTGAGAGCTATTTTACGTGATTGTGCGGAGAGTGGATTGCTTGACTAACCATTACAAAGTCTTTTGTTGGTTAATATTACTTTTTTCATTTTTTTAAAATATTTTCTTCTTTATTTTTATTTTGATTGGCTTTCTCTAATGCAATGGTGTTTCTGTGTTAATGCCGTTGAGAGCAATTTTACGTGGTTGTGGGGAGAGCGGAATTGCTTGATGAACCATTACAAATTCTTTTGTAACAGATTAGTGTTTTTGATTGTCTACATCAAATAGTTATTGATTTCCATTATCTTTTATATTTAAGAAAATCATGTATAACAAAGAAGTAAATAAAAACACTACACTAGTTGTGATCAAAACCATTTATATTTTTCATTCTTAAAATGCACTGTATCCACACTTGTATACCACGTATACACACTTCTGTATTTTAAGAATGAAAATATAGATGGTTGTTTTTATTTTGTTTGGTTAATATTACTTTTTTCACTTTTAAAAATATTTTCTTCTTTATTTTTATTTTGATTGGCTTTTTCTAATGCAATGATGTTTCTGTGTCAATACTCAAATGCGATTTTCTTCAAATCCTTCTTGGTGCTTTTGTGTTCCAGGTGAGGTGTTCTGGGCATGTGCTCGAAGTGGTATTTGGGAGTATGAGGTGATCTCTTGGTATGTGAATAAAAGAGAAATTCTCACTGAATTCGTGTATTAAATTAAAAAAAAAACACATTTCAAAGTGCCTGAATGTTTCAATACAATAGCGTGAACATAACAGTGATTATTCTCTAGAAACCTTTTATCGGCAATTCGACAATTTCAGATGAATAAGACTGAAAATTAACCATCTCAATATAGCACGAAATTCATTTCGTTTCTTGGAGATTTGTCGACATTGAGCATATGGAACACGAGCTTTAACAGAAATTAAAGATAACAGTTGTTGTGGTTTTTAATTACGCATTTAACTTCAGTTATCTTTTACAATATGTGTTTATTACAATCTGTCTTAAAATATGTCAGTGCTTTGTGCAGATCGAATCATTGTGATATTCTTAGAACAATTCTGCGTCATTCTATTTCTTCGTATGCGAGAATGGATGAACAAGACTGCCCATAACAGTCCACTAAATGTTGGAACCCACACATGGAGATGATGCACGTGGTGACGAACTCTTAAATTTAGCAGATATGGCGGATTTGTTTAAAGTCGTGTTGTCATGTCAAGCTTCAGTGACAACATAAGAACACGATGGTGATGACAGCGTTATTCGTCCCCTGTTATATCGTGCTCTGGAATGCAGGATCCATGATATTGGATGAACGTTTCGATATTTTTTGAGACGTAGATATATAGGAGAATATGAAAAGCAACTAATACTGTGACTTTTCTGTAATCGAGTAAAGGAGTTAATCAAATCGGCTTTAGCTGAATCAATCCAGCCTACAATTTTTAATGTTCCCTCCTTTATAACCAAGTGGTCTATTACAATTATCCGCAGCTTACTTTAATTAGTAATTGAATATTAACATTAGGTTTTAATTTCATATATAATCGAAATTATTGCTATATTGTTATATAATTTAATTAATATTTAAAATCAAAATTATAGGCCGCAAAATGGAATTTAAATTAATGAAAACAAATCAATTTTTTTTCCAATTTAAGTTGGCCTCCTTCGGTCGTTTTTAGCATGTTTAACGAAATAATTTTCGACATCTCTTAGGAACCAAATAAAGCAACAATTCCCCAACCCGGACGCCCTTCGCCATTGTCTCTACGATGGTAGCGCCCCCCGGTTGCGTCCACCGATCTAAACAGTGCGTCCGCAATTGTTTCCAATTAGACGCCGCCGCCGCCGTGCTGTCGGCCCACGGGCGACGTGAGTCCCAGTGCCCGCGCCCCGCTTTTAAGGAGGCCCGCGCCGCGCGGTGGCCTCAAAGGCGCAAGCAGCTAACAAAATTCGGTTTGTTTCTCAACTGGTCCGTTTACTTCATTCACGCACGTATGAAAGGCTAGGCCATTGGGGTCAAGGTCTTTTACTGGTGGCAATGGCATGCGTCGTGGCACCGTAGCATGCCACGAGCTTCTCTGCGTAACTAGCGTCGGGAAAGAGAACTATTTGTAACTCGGCCGTTTTACATAGGATGGAATTGTCTCTGGTGGCGGTAATAAACTGCTTGGAGAGTCGATTTCGTCGTGGCACTCGTGCCACGGACTCCCGGATCTCAGCGGGATCGGTAAAGATCCCCAGGGTACTGGCGAATCCAGGTAGGGGCCACGGTAGCCATGGTCTCCCTCAAAAGACCTTAGAGTTTTGTTTACCTTCCTTTATTGGCAAAATTGATTTAAATAATTATGTATGTTCGAATTATGTAATTCTTTAAACAATAATATTGTATAGTATCATATATACAGTACGTAAATCATATACAATATAATAACAAATATGTTATTATTCAACAAAAATCTACGGTGCCCCCCCCCCCTCAAAATGATCGGCTGGATTCGCCCCTGCCCAGGGGGTCGATGCAATTTTGAAGGAGGTCAGTGATGATTAAGAGATCGTTTTGGGTCAATAGCCGAATTGACGCGGCACCTTTCCAGGATGAGCAAAATACCATTGATTACAAAATATATTAATGAATTAAATTGTCTGCTTTTTTATGTAAACCAACAAAACGTATGATAATAAATTACAAATTCGCTCTTCTTTCGAACCCGTTGTTCATTGTTACGAATTAGGATGTTTAAAAACTTCGAAACTTATAACTACGCATTTACAACGATACTCAATCTCGCATGAACTTACTACTCGCAATACTCACTGGAGAAATATAATGTCTAGTTCTTAAAAGGCACTGAAGATTTTCAACCATTGGATGTCAATGCATATCAGAAATTCGACTACTCAAAAGCGGGATAGTCTTCGATTATTGAAAAAATCGAGACTTTTATGAGAATATTGATGTACGAAATTGTTATTTTTAAGTCACTTATGTACAATTTGTTTCATGATTACGGATGTTGTCATATTGGTGGATGTAGAGAAAACGTAAGGCAGTCGATGAAGCAAACAATTCGTTTAAAAGTGGTCAATGAAGGAAAAAGTTTGGAAATCACTGCTTTAGGCCGTTCTGTCACATCTGTTAATTTAAAAAAATCGAATTCCACATACCCTCGCCTTGTGTTTGAAGTTCAGCATTGCCTATTACACCAACATCGTAATGCTTTCACAAAATGTAATAAATTAATAACAAGAAATAATAACGATAAAATAATAACAAGAAATAATACAAAAAATAGTAATAAGAAATTATTGAGCTGTAACAAGAGAAAATGCAATACAATGTTGGAACTGACTGCCCCACTTATAAAGACAAAAATATTGAAAGGTAGCATAAAACCTTAGTTTTGAAAATATAGCACACGACTATCAAGAGACTAGCACGTGGAAAAAAATCTTTTATGTTTTTGTGCCACCTTTCAATATTTTTGTCTTTATACGTCGGGCAATCAGTTCCAACATTGTATTACATTTTCCCTTGTTACAGCTCATTAATTTCTTGTTGCAGCTCATTAAATTATGTTTGTTTAAAACCATAACTCTATTTCATGTTTGTTGTAAATGTTTAAGTCTGCTAAAAACAAATAAGTAAGTCATGCACTTGTGTGTAATCATGACTCTTTTGGTATTATTAACCAAAAGCTAAGGAAAACGTTCACAAAGGTTTTATATCCAGCTCCCACCAATTATTTGAATTTAAACCAACATTTAATGTAGAATGAATGGTACATTAAGATAATCGCGATGGTAAGGTCGCGCGTGGCACGTGTTTCGAAGGATTTGCTCCACGAACTCTCATGCAGGCAACAGTCGACTTCAATCAAGCTATTTAGTTGCTGTGACGGTGACAGGCACCTGTCCCCGTCAGATTAGACCCTAGGTCGACCAGGTTTACTAAACTCTACATGTAAAATAAATAAATAGCACTTGTAAATACTTGGCCAACGATATTTCACGTTTATAGAGCAATGGATGGAGTGTGATACCACGGTTTTTCACGTCATGTGCCTCACAAGCCAGTACGAGTAAATCATCATCGCCATTGGTTGCCCGTCCTTGAAATAACTTGGAATATATACGGAGCTAGTTTCTCATTTTCATGAAGGACAATAATCTTTATTTGATTAAAAAAGTAAGATACAAGTATTTAGCCCAGAACGCCACCTTTACCGTAGGTAATACCGCTAATGTTTTGAAAATTGTGGATAATTCCCCAACTCGCAAATTGAGGAAGGGATTGATCTGAGAATTTCCAAAGCATTGGTGTTTAATAGAACTATTGATTCGTAGTTCGACAGCGGTCGAGGCAACAACTACTGCTGCGCTCTATCAGCTTATCGATATACCACATCTCCGAATCAAAACATTTCAGTATTAACATTACCTTACAGTGTTATTTAAAGTGCTATCAGTGTTGAAAGCAGTGTACAGTGTTTTTTCTGGCCGGCCTGCCGGCTGGCTCGACGCCTCTACATGAATAAAGCTGTACCATCCAACCTCAAGATGAATCCGTCACCTAACCTCCAGGAGCAACCCACGAAGTCGTACGCCGGAGCCGCCAATACTGTGAGTTTTCCATCAAAAGAACAATCTATACTATTGGACGCATGCGAAAATCTAACTGTCAAAGACTATATAAGTAAACTAACCGAAATTGTTCCCCCCAGTGCTATTACTTTTATATCAAGAATATCCAATAATAGAATATGTGTGTTTCTGAATTCCAAGACCAATGCTGATTTTATAACAAACAAATACCCTACTCTGATCATTAAAAATACAACTGTTAATGTGAGACCCCTGATTAACAAACTCAAAAGAATCATAATATCAAATGTATACCCATTCATTCCCCAAAATCACCACAAAGAGAATTGCCTTCTGGATTCTACAAGTACAAATATATCTTCAAACCCCACAAATCACATTGAAGTACAACCTATCACAGTTGACTCACCCACTGCCTCCCCAACCAGTGACCCTATAAATTTCCCCCCCCTTCTTAAGAGAAGCCTCCCAAATGAATCCTCCTCCCCCTCTGAAACAAACAACAATGCTAATGACAGCCACAATGAAGACAACAATGTGAAAAAGACAAAAAAAAAAGAAACAGAAAAAGAATTCTGCAAAACAAGATGAAACGGAACAAGACAGTAACCCTGCTACTTCTCTTGAGGACATGCTCATTCCAACTAAAGCTCTGTTCGAAAAGAACAAAAACTCTTTTCCACTGTCAGAAAATCAACTCCATCTACTACTAGAAAATGCTTTGGGCTCTGCTGACCCTCTTACCATTGTCAAAGATTATTCCAATGACATCCCAGCCGTCATAAAAATGCTCAACGACATCCATTCTGTACTAAATGACAGAGTTATCAAAGGCAGAGTTACCAGACTAAAGAAAAAGCTGTTAAAACACATACCAGAATCAGATACATCCGACTCAGAATCTAGCATGGAAACAATCTGACACTGAATTCTTTTTAATACAAACCTCATGATAAACATCAACCTGCAATTATTAAATAAAATTCAAACAAACGAAGATACCTCTAAGGAATACCACTGGACACCATTGTTGACCTGAGTATCCACAACCATTATACAACAAATTTGACTCGGCCAATATTTGTCAGCAAGAATCCAAAAAGACTTACCAACAAGATAATGAAGAGAATGTTGTGGTGGCTACTACAAAATGTAGCCACCACAACAGAAATATCTGAACCTAACCTTTCTCAAAGCTGAAATGAACATTCTACAATGGAATGCAAATGGTTTCTACACAAGATATGAAAGGCTACAATTACTATGCCAAAATCACAAGCCCGAAATAATCTGCATTCAGGAAACTAACTTCAAGGCAAACAGCAAAGGTAAATTAAAAGGTTTCAAATGCTACAATAAAAACCGTCACTACTCCAATATAGCTAGCGGTGGTGTTGCCATTTTTGCAAAAGAATACTTGCCTGCAGAACAAATTGACATACAAACAGAGATTGAAGCTGTAGCTATTAAAATCCAAGCCCCAGCGACAATCAGTGTATGTAATATTTACCTTCCCAATAGCCAATCTCTCGATGCTAATGAAATTAAAGATTTGATTAAACAACTTCCAAAACCTTTTATCTTACTTGGCGACTTCAACAGCCATAACACAATATGGGGATCAAACAAATCCGACACAAGAGGACGCCAGATGGAAAATATTATTGATGAAGAGGACCTAATTATCTTGAACAACGGACAACCCACTCATTTTAACATGAGCAACGGACGTCTTAGTGCAATAGACCTTACCTTATGTTCCACTGCAATTGCCCCAAAATGCAACTGGAGTGTTCTCGAACAGCTACACGACAGTGATCACTTCCCAATACTCCTGTATGTGGACTGTCCCCACAGTATTCCTGATAGCTTTGCACGATCTCTCAAATGGAATTACGACAAAGCAAATTGGGAACAATACAAAAAATGTATCAGCAAGCTCTTAAATCAGCAAGATATATTTGAAGAAAACGATGATATTGACCGTATCATTCAGACCTTCTCAAATGTTATAACAATAGCTACATATGAATCCATTAAATACACCAGGCCTACAAATAAGACAAGATCAGTTCCCTGGTGGAACGACGAATGCGGTGACGCAATAAAAAGATCCAAAAGAGCTTTTAACAAGTACAAAAAACACAACACCTTAGAAAACAAGATTGAGTACAAAAAAAATGAGAGCGAAGGCAAGAAGGATCATCAAAGAAAGCAAAGCTAAATCTTGGACTGTCTTTGTATCATCTATTTCAGCATCAAACAACATCAAAGACTCCTGGAATAAGATTAATGCCATAAAAGGAAGCAAATTGTACAATTCAATTCCATTCCTACAGAATGACAACAAAATGATTACAGAGCCTTACTGCATCGCAAACATATTGGCCGATAAATTTACAAAAAATTCCAGCTCTCAAAATTATACTGCTGATTTTCTTCAGTATAAAGCAGAAGAAGAAAAAGAAGAGATTACATTTAACAGCAATCAAGACACCGGTTCTCAATATCATTTAAACAACCCCATCTCCCTAAAGGAACTCACCTCAACTATTGACAGTACCAAAAATTCATCGCCAGGCCCCGATGGAATCCCCAATATACTCATTAAACAATTACCCACAGAGGGAATTGAAACCCTTCTGAAAATATATAACTTAATTTGGACTAAGAACATATTTCCTAAAGTATGGAAAACTGCAATAGTAGTTCCAATACCCAAACCTAGCAAGGACAGATCAAAAAGTGAAAATTACAGACCTATCGCATTAACGTGCAACATGTGCAAAATTTTTGAAAAAATAATTAACTCACGACTCAGGTGGTTTCTCGACTTTCAAAAAATTATATCCAATAACCAATTTGGCTTCAGATCAAACCACTCAACCTTAGCTCACCTGATAAGCATACACACGCATATACAAGAAGCATTCTCAAACAACCAACATGTTCTAGCCATCAACTTAGACATTGAAAAGCTTACGACATGGTATGTATTCACGGAATTCTAAGAAAATTACAGCAGATTGGAATCGGAGGACATATGTTTCAATTTATCAAAAGTCTTATGAAAGACAGGACTATACAAGTGAGAATCAACGGCTGCCTCTCTGAAGAAATGAAGATAGAAAACGGAGTACCACAAGGATCCGTATTGAGCGTCACACTCTTTCTTCTTGCAATTAACGATGTAGACGCAAATATCGAAGCTCCTGTGTTTACAAGAAAGTATGCAGATGACATCACCGTCTTCTGCAAAGGCAAATCTATCTCCTCAAGCCAACAAATCATGCAAGCTTCCTTAAACAGACTCCATGAATGGACCCAAAGAACAGGATTCAAATTCTCGGCCCAAAAAACAGAATGCATACTATTCGCCAAGCACAATGAAGAGAATCTGCCTACACTTAGGCTCGGCGATCACAATCTGAAGTACGTAGAGAGAACAAAAATATTGGGAATGCATTTTGACGCAAAAATGTCGTGGAAAAGTCACATACAGATCTTGTCAGACGAATGTAAAAAAAGGCTCAACATACTAAAATGCCTTTCACACAACAACTGGGGCGCAGATAAAAATCTGTTATTACTAACGTATAAAACCACAGTAAGAGCTAAATTAGATTATGGATCTATAATTTATGATTCTGCCCGATGGAACGACCTCAAGAAACTAGAAGTTATACACAACCAAGGCCTAAGAATCAGTACTGGTTGCTACCGCACAAGCCCCATCGGAAGCATCCTAATTGAATCCAACGAACCAAATCTAGCACATCGCAGAAATACATTAATGTTGAAATATGCCATCAATGCTGCTGCTTCAATCAACCCAATAATACTTCACGATGTTTATCCAATGATTCAAGCTGAATACAAAGAAAAGTCAAGATACATTCCCCTATATGCAAAAATTAAAACACTTATGCAAGAAATAGGCTTCCAGATAACACCAACAGAAAAGACAAGAATACACAATATTCCTCCGTGGACAATACCAGAAATACTAACCAAATCAGCTTCAACTTCTGCCGAGGAACCAAACCAAACAACAAAAGCCCGGAATCTACAACCTGCTGAACCCACCAGTGGAAATTACAACCCTCTCCGTATATATGCCTACGGAATAAAAAATGAAAACGAAACCTATTCAGTTATCTCTACGCAGGAAACCAAAATTAAACATCAACTTCACTCTTTCTGCAGTAAGATCACTGCAGATATGTGCTCACTAATGTTAGCATTCAAATTGGCTAACCAAACAAACCGCAGCCAATTTATAATTTACATAAAATCTCCCGGTATCATACACACTATATCTAAAAGAAATCTCAAAACTGAAATGGCTATTAACATACAAGAATTATACTACAACATCACCAAATCAGGGAAATCCATCACAATAGAAACGATCCAAACAGAAGAAACAATAGATGACAACAGTATATGCCCCGACAATGATAGGGCAGTTGGAGACTCAAACAGTGTATTGACCATATCCAACACAATTGACGATTTAAGGACATATATTAACAAAATATCTTTTGAAAAATGGGACAAAATATGGAGAGATCAAAAAGCCAGTATCCTTCATAAGAAAATCGAGCATGTCAACAACCTTAAACTCAACAGCAAATTAAGCAGGAGAGAGCAAGTCATCATATCAAGAATAAGAACAGGCCACTGTAAACTAAGCCACCTTCATCTGTTAACTAAGAATACTCCTCCCATCTGCCCTATCTGCAGCATCCCAAACACCATACAACACCTAATTGTCGAATGCCCCCAATTCTCACAAGAAAGACAAAAATATCTGCAAGGAACGAACTTCGATTCAATCCTTGACTCCCCTACATACCAAAAAAAAAAAAAATTATAGAATTTTGCAAATATACCAAACTTTCTGATGAAATATAAATGGAATAGTGTATACAACAAGGAGCAATCAATATATATGCAAATATGGGTGTACACTTATGTATACGTGTTTAGCGTAACAATATTTAAATATATGTACATATTGAAGTTTGCAAACTGTTCAACATAATATGTTTTATATCTTGGTGATGCATAACATTATCTGCCGAGTGAACAAGTCTATTTACCAAATAAATATGTTAAGAGTCCAAATAAGAGTATGTGTATTAAAAGTATTAAATGCACCAAATCTAAAGGAATTCCAACCCAGGAAAAGTTTATTATGGGAAGTACAATGAAACAAAATGAAACCAATAACACAACAAATAATGAAAACCCTTTTCACTGCACCAGAAGGTGCTATTGCATTTATGTATTTTGTATTGCATTTTTTGTTTTCGTGGTATATTTTCTATTGTATAATTTGTGTTGTATCCTCATTGAATTTTCTGGAATCTAAACTGTATATACAACAAACTGTGTATTCTTGTATTACAATGTAAACAATTGTAACCTTATACCTGTCGCTAATGACCATGTAGTTGATGCGACAATAAATAAATAAATTTAAAAAAATAGAACTATTCCACGACTGAAATTACGTACAACAGACTTAGTTCTAAAACGCGCTAAATTTTGAAAATAAGTAAACGCCATGTTAAGATCAAAGAAGTTATGTCAAAGTACATACGCGATTTATTGGACACCGACTTAGCGATCAATATATACTCTAGATAGATGGGTCACTGTTCATAATTGGCTAGTAGTGAGGAGCAGGAGCGATAAGAAAAATTGGATAGAAAAAGCGATAAACGTTTTGAGATACTTTTTGTGTACAAAACAATACAGTGTACTTATAGTTAAACACTATTGGTTTTAATTTAACGAGTGGAATAGTTGAAAGAAAATAATTTTATCCACTTGTTTTTTTTCTTGTTTTGTTTTATTTTCCTTTTTTGTTTTATTCGGACTTGCGAATTGTGCATCCCACTGCCACCGAATCCTCCGCGTCATCATCCTCCACCAGGCCCCACGAGGTAGGATTCCCCCTTCGCTTTGTGACACACGCGTCTCCCGCCTTCGCGGAATTATCAGTGCGCGCGAGCGCCTGCTCGGGTCCTGCGAAAACGCGTCACGCTTAGCAGGAAAGCTGCCAGCTGAGAGTGAGTGTACAGAGGGCTGGATTCTTACATGAGTTCAATGAACCATGGGGAAAATACAAGGCCCTCGAATTGGGCGAAACGTTTGTCTGGTTCTCTACATCGTGAAATCAGCTTTTGGTCCGATGTCTCTACATTGTGAAATCGTAGTACACTGTCAGAAATTACATTAAATCCAATGTAGTTAAATGTACTTTTTCACATTAAATTTAATGTACCGTGTACATTAAAACGATATTACTGTACATGTAAGTTAAATATGTGTAAATTAAAATCAATGTAGATTTAATGTAGGACTACATTAAACGTTATGTACCTGTAAATTAAACCGATATTAATGTGTTGTACATTAATTTTAATGTTTAAATTAAAATCAGTGTAGGTTTTAGAAATATTCTCTTCCGCTTTTTGAACTAATGTATAATAAATTTAAAATATATTTTCAACTTGTATGCAAAAAATATAAATGTTTAAAATTCGTATTTACATTCATATTGGTAACAAATAAAATTGTAAAAATCTTTATAATAAAATTGTAGCGATGTACATAGTATGCTAATTCTTTAGTTAACAAGTTTTTCAAATTCTCCGGAAATATTTAAATTTTTTCAAAGAATTGTCACTGTAACAATGTCAGAATTTAGTACTCTTTACGGCTACGAACGATATTTCCGAGCGTAAACGCGTCCAAAACAGGTGAAGAAGTAGTGACAATTATAAATAATATACAAAATTCTGTAGAGTTAATACAAATTTAATATATATTACGTCTAAGAAAATATGTTCCGAGTTGTCGACCGGACGTCGTCGAAGGTGCGTGGATGCCGCGAGTGCTCTCGTCTGCAACCAGTTTCGTTCTTATTTCATCTGTGAAAAAAGTGTGTTTAAACTGTGAAATAGGTAAAATCAAAAGTGTTTCACACCAACAATCTTTCTCAAGAACCAGTACATCCTGAGATCGTGTGAGGCGACTTCTGAGTACAGGAGTCATCTCTACATAACCTCAAAATGACGACCCCATCAACAGGTAATCAAAGTTACGTATCAGCAGCTAAGAAAGACATTTTCCCAACCAAAGAACAAGCTATCGTAATAGATGCAATTGAAGGAGTTCCTATTAATGATTATATTAATGCTGTCGGACTACTGATAAATCCATCTAACATTAGATTTGTATCAAGAATTTCACAAAATCGAATATGTATGTTCCTAGCAACAAAAGACATTACTAAAGTATTACTGAAAACCACTTATCTATACAAATAAATGACAAAAAACTTGAGATCAGACCATTAATATCTCAACATAAAAGAATTATTCTATCGAACGTATGTCCTGTGATCCCACACGTAATCATAGAAAGAGAATTGGAAAAACTTCAAATTAAACTTGAATCACCGATTACATTCCTCAGAGCTGGAATTTCCGCACCTGGTTTTGCACATATTTAAGTTTCCGTAGACAAGTTTATATTAACCCAAATGATGTAAATAAAATTCCAGAATCCATGAGCATTGAATTCGAAAATACGAAATACTGGATTTATCCATCCGCAGATAACGTAGCTTGTTTTATCTGCAAGAAGCAAGGCCACCTCGCCAAACACTGTAGCGAAAACCATTAGTCATAAATGAAGTAACAGTATCTCAACAAAATTACACAAAATGATCAAAAACACCAAGAACTTTCAAGCTCAAGAACTTTCCCCAGTCAAGAACGATCCTACCACAAATCAACCTGAAACTATGTACTCCCACAATACCCCAGAAACATCCTTTCCTCCACTCCCAATCTCTAAACGTGCTCTCTCAACTACTAATTCAAAATCAAGTAGGACTTCATCCATAAACAATGATGAAGATACAAAAAAAGAATCAAATGCCCAAAAAGGAAACAATGACAATACAATAAAACATCCCACTACCAAAAATCAGAAGATAGAAGACACATCTGATAAAACTGAAAATAATCTTGAAGCTCATCTACAACCTATCAAAGAAATCCTATCATCTACTAACAACCCATATGTACTAAACTATATACAACTGAAAAGTTTCCTTGAGAAAACAAAAGGTAACCCTAATGTAGAAGAAATTGCACTAGAATACCATGAAAACATACCTAAAATAATAGAATGTTTACGTGAAATCTACCCACACCTAATGAACGTAGCATTAAAAATAGAATCACCAGAATAACAAAAAACTATCCATACTACCACAAATGTTCACCAAGACTCATCATCAATCTGCAGTGAAAGTGAAGAAACTTTTATTATGGATATTTAATTTTCATAAACAAGATTGTCACAGTTGGATAATGGTTATATCTCATGCAATTAGTAATAATAAAAACTAATTTAATGGGAGAGAACATTATTCAATGGAATATTAATAGTTATTATTCACAATTAGAATACTTAAACTAATAATTGCAGATTTTAACCCTTCTGTTATCTGCCTCCAAGAAACTATTTCAAAATAACCACTGTGGCTAAAATAAACCAATACAACCATGTTTTCAAAAAACAGAATAAACAACAATTATGCTTGTGGGGGGAGTAACCACATACATACATAAATAGTATCTTCTATGAAGAGATTCAACTCCAAACTAATCTAGAAGCAGTGGCAACAAAGGTGTTACTATCACTTGGCTACTTAACTATATGTAATTTATAATCTCCCAAACAGTTATGATTTTCAAACTCAAGAAATAATTGAGCTTATTAACCAACTTCCTTTACCTTTTATCATAGTTGGTGATTTAAACGCCCATACCTCTCATGGGGCTCTCAACAAACTTTGTATGAAGAGGGAAAAAAATAGAAAAAATTCTAGAAGACCCCAGCATAGTTCTGTTAAACACTGGCAATGTAACTCATAGTAACAACAGTTCAAAAAACTTTCTCTGCCATTGATCTATCCCGCTCTAGTGTTATCATTGCTCATACAACAGAGACTGGACAACCTTATGACTCATATGGCAGTGACCATATCCCAATCAATATAACATTTCCCAAAGCTATCTCTCAGCAAATTCATGTTAGCCAAAAATGGAAATTCTACCAAGCAGACTGGGATAAGTACCGTAAGATAATTTATAATACTGTAAATGAAAATTCATGGACATTAGAGGCAAGTGAACACCACCATTGACAAAAAAAGTGTCTAATTTTTGTAATATTATTATCAACGCTGCAAACCTTTCAATACCCAAATCATCTGGTAACCAACCCAAAAGACATACACCATGGTGGAATGAACAATGTCAAAATGCACTCAATGCATCCAAAAATGCTTTCATATAGATACAAACGTCATCTCAAATACTACAATGAACTTGAATTCAAAAGATTAAGAGCCATCACACGTAAAACTCTCAAAGAGCAAAGAAGAGATTCGTCCTGGATTAATACATTTCTAGTATGATCTCAACACACTTCCTCAAAAGAAGTATGGGATAAAATAGAAGAATGAGAGGTATTTATAAACCTCCACTACCCTAAAGTCCATAATTACGAAAGAGGATAAAATCATAACTGATCCAACTGAAATCGCTTAATGAACTGGCCTCAGTCTTCTCAAAAAACTCTTCAGATAACAATTATAGCAATGATTTCCTTGATATTAAATCTCATACTACACCAACTAAAGTCGAATCAAATGAACCCAGTAGCAATATAAATACTTCATTGGATAACCCTTTAAACACCAAGAAATAAAAAGGGTACTTATGTCATCAAAAAATTCTGCAGCTGGACCTGACAACATCTTTAATATTTTTGAAACAACTCCCTGACAACGGAATAAAGTACCTAACATCACTTATCAATGAAATATGGAAGTATAGTTCTTTTCCAAAAATATGGCAAACAGCCATTGTTTATACCAATCCCAAAGCCAGGTAAGGACAATAGAAAATCAGAAAACTATCGTCCAATTGCACCTTACTTCTACTATGTTGCAAAATAATGGAAAACTCATAAACAAAAGATTGGTGTGGCATCTGGAAAAAAATTAACTTTAATCTCTCCCCATCAAAGTGCATTCTTAAAACACCGATCTACAACAGACCACCTGTGTAATATTCATAATGAAATCTGTAATGCTTTATTACTAAACAACAACCTTGTAGCAGTTTGCCTCGTACATAGAAAAAGCTATAGCGATATGACATGGAAAGAACGAATACTTACAATACTAAAAAATATTGGTATTAATGGAAAACTTCTCAATTTCATCTCCAACTGTATGGACCAACCGTCGAATCAGAGTTCGAATGAATGGCTGCCTATCAGATGAAACATCAATCCAAAACGGTATACCACAAGGAGCTGTATTGAGCACCACCCTTTTCCTGATTGCAATTTAACGAAGTTACTCAACTTATACCTTCCCCCATTAAAATATTACTTTATGCAGATGATATCACCATTACCTGCAGTGACCTAAATACAACTCAAGAAATGATACAAGAAACTCTGAAGAAGATAAATAATTGGGCAAATAGATCTGGGTTTTAAACTATCAAAAAGCAAATCCCAGTATACAATTTTTAATAAACTCCGTAAACCCACCAAAAATTTCAAAATCACTCTTGAAAACACGCCACTCAGAAGAGCTCACACACTGAAAATCTTGGGGTGTTACTTTGATGAAAAAACTCACCTGGAAAACCCATATTAAATTACTTAAAGCTGAATGTCTCAAACGAGTAAATATAATAAAGATGATTTCTTCCCTAAACTGGGGCGCCAACAAGATAATAGTAATAAATACTTACCGTTCATTAATACGATCTAAAATAGATTATGGATCAGTCATCTATTCCTCTGCAAAAGACAAAGTACTGGATAGCTTAAATCCAATTCATAACTCCTGCCTTAGAATGGCTATTGGAGCTTTTCGTACTAGCCCTATTAGTAGCATTCTGGCTGAATCAAACGAAGAACCATTATCCTTCAGAAGAGAAAAATTGAGTATTCCTATGCTCTCAAAGTAACCTCAAATCCTAAAAACCCAATAAATAAAATTATTTTGACCATAAATACTTTACCAAATTCCATAAACAACCATCGTACCCTAAACCCTATCTCTTCAAATCCATAATATATTATCCAGAACTATCCTAATCTTCCACCAATATATCAATTATAAATCTTTACCTGAACCGAGAACTTCTCCATGTACCCTCAATAGATACAACTTTGACAAAATTCCTCAAGCAAACAACAAATCCTATAATATATCGATCTTATTCTACGAAACACTTAATTAGACTATGACAAATAGCATCCATATATACATCAGATGGATCAAAAAGTGCAACTGGAACCGGATGTGCCATCATATATCCAGATGAAACAAACTAATCACAACTACCAGACATGAGTTCAGTTTTCTACAGTGAAGTCTACGCAATCAGATCTGCCCTGGCAGATATCTAAAATCAAATAACTCTCAATTTACTATATTACTGACTCAAGAAGCGCCATTGAAATCCATCCAGAACAAACATACCAAGGAACCAATATGTTTATGATATAATACTCAATGAACTCACAATTATTTCCTCAGGCAAAACGTTACATACGTGTGGATTCCCTCCCATGTCAACATTTCTGGTAATGAAACTGCGGACACTGCTGCTAAAACAGCTTCTTCTCTCCCTGATGCATCAACTCACCAGCATCCCACAATGACATCATCAAAATTATAAAACGCAATATAAAGGAAACTGGAATAACCAATGGTTGAAATCCAAACCAACCAACTCCACCAGGATCAGAGACTCAATCTTCGAATTACAACCTACCTGTGGTACTGATAGAAGACTAGAAACTGTTATCACAAGATTGAGAATTGGACATAGCAGACTCACTCACAGTCACCTAATAACGAAAACACAACCAAGCACCTGCAACTTCTGCAATTCTCCATACAGTATACGTCACCTAAATCATGGAATGTACAAACACTAACGACAGAAGAAAAGTTTTAAAACTGACCTATGATTTTAAATATAATCTAAATTCAACCGAAACTATTAAAAATATAATATTATTATTAAAAGAAACCAACTGTATATAAATGATTTTAACTTTGTATACTAGTTATTGTAAACTGAAATACTGTATTACTACTTTGTAAACGTGGTCGCTAATAACCACTTAGGTGATGCGACCTTTATAAATAAATTAATTAAAAAAAAAAAATATGTTCCGTAGACGTAAAGAATATACCATACGTATCATAGCGGGAAATACATTAGGTGTAAGAACCTGAAGAAGCAATTGGATGTCACCAATAGCTCAGTGGTTAGAGCATCTGCGCGAAAACCAGAAGTCCCGGGTTTGAATCCCGGTGGGGTGACTATTCGTTGAACAAATTTAAATAATAAAATACATTTGATACTCAGTACCAAGATCAGAACTTAGTATTCTGTACGTCTTGCGGGACATATTTCCGAGCGGTAAACGCGTCCAAAAATGTGACAATTGCATAAACCCCAACGGGCAATTCATCAGGCCTAAGAACATGTTCAAAGAACTGATTGTCTCGATAGGATAGTGTTAAGAGCAACTGGGCGTAAACCAGGAGAGATGGGTTTTGAATCCCGGTCGGGGTGACAATTATTTGAACAAATTTTAAATATTGAAGTAGTACATGTACAGTAAATTTCATGCACACATACAGTAATTTTCAATGTAAAAGTACATTAAAGTAAGTATCATGTACGTAAATTAAATGTAATTTACACGTACAGTAAATTTAATGTACACGCATACAGTAAATTTAATTGTACACGTACATTACATTTAATACACACGTACTTTAAAGTTACTGTACGTGTACATTAAATTTCATTTACATACATGATACTTACTTTAATGTACTTTTACATTAAAAGTAATGCGGAAATTTCTGACAGTGTAGGTAAAACTCCAAAGCACCGGAGCTCCATTTAATGAGGAAATAATTAATAAAATACAGAGGAATGTATACAAGGAAATAACACATTCGCGTTTTAAGTAAATTCGTGTTTTAATTAAATATATCATTCTGCAATTGCGTAGGTGCTAATTTAGTCACTTTTTAAGTCTCTGGTCCTAAATTATTACTCCTATCAAAATCTGTCGTGCAAACGAACCATCTTATTGTATATTGAATGCATGTACAGAAGTTCCGTCCGTTTTAAAATCATATAAATATGCAGCTTGAAAAGATTACAACCATAAACATTTTATGCGTCACTTAGAACATTTGTCATTATTGTTGTGATGTTTTCTGTAGGGAGATATGTTTTAATTTTTACTATTAGACGTAAGGAAGTTTCTGAGAAAATAATAAGATTACCCTACATTTATGTGATATTACACTCGTAGACACGACAGAATTCTTCAGATTACGATTTTATCTAAATCTAAATAATCTCTTTATCCTGTATCTCTTGGCTGAAGGTCCAAGGCCATGCATCTGCCCAGAGGAATTGTACAGTGCATTGCTATCATTACGCGTGATGAACATTTTAGCACACGTGTAATGCGTGTCACGTCCAAACATATTACATGTACCTTGTCCCAGGGCTTCATTGGCGATTATTTACAGCAACATATTCTTTTCCCGCGTTTCCAAGCAGGTCGTTTACGTTCTCATCCACTCCCTGTTACGCGCTTGACAAGTTTATTCTTCAACTTAGTACCGAAACGCTTAATGGCGCATATATCTCTTGGCCCGCTCGGTTTAGCTCCGCACCTTGGCGAGGACATTATGAGACGTATTATGACAAGAAAGTCTAGAAATCTCGGCTAAAACCACGTTGTATGTTACCGCTGAAACCCCCCTGAATGCGAATAATCTACACCTGTTTAGTGTGTTAACCTGCTGTAATTTCGTTTCAAAATATTTATTCGGCTCTTTCCAAGGTGGCGAGAGGCGGCTTAGCTCGAGAGGTGGGGGCGAGCAGTGAGCTGGTGGCGGGGAGGGGGAGGGGGAGAGGGAGAGGGAGAGGGAGGAGGAGACGACGCGTGCGTGTGACGTCATGGCGACGCCTTGCGGCGTCGCCCTGCGCCCGTCGCTCATCTCCTTCCCCTTCTCCCTCCTCCTCTTCCTTCTCCTCTTCCTCCCCGCTCCACCTCTGGCAGTGCCGTCTCAGCTTCCAGCGCCGAGGTCGAGTGCGTCACCTTGGCCAAGTGTGATGCGTCGTGGTCTCGCGTCATCACTCATCACGGTACCGTCGCTACGAACCACAAAGGTGACCAGGAAGAAGGGGGCAGCGTGGCAACGTGCCCTGCCGGGAGTGGCTCAGGGCATCAACTGATGTCACTGCAGTGCCTCTGACGGGGAGGACTTAAGGTTACACTCCCGGCGGTTTCAACATTTTCAACTTTAGCCTGCGAGCTAGGCCGAGTTCTATCGTTATCTGGAGGAGAATTCTGGCGGCCGGCCTGCTCTAGTTTTCCTTGGTTTCTTCGATAAACACCAGGCGAATGCCGAACGCAACTATCCGAACACTCGGCCACGGTCAGCGCTCGATATTTCCTTCTCTTCCTTGTCCTATCCTCACCACTTACTCCAAAAACTTATACACTTACATCAGGTGCGGATTCATGGGAAGGGAATGAGGGAAATTTCCCCTTTCAACTATTTTCTGTAATTATTAATTTTAACTTGTCACGATACTTTCAACCAAAATATTTTCGTATGACAATAAAAACGAATAAAATTCTGAGCAACATGAGCTGAGTATAGCCTGCGACATTCTTCATGATCTGTAAAATGACACATTCGACCAAAACATTTTGAATAAAGAAATGTCCCTCCCAAAATTCGTCTCTGGATCCGCTCCTGCTTACATGCACCACACAACCACACATACCGGGAGACGGCCGGGAGCTTAGAGCTTCGTCCGGCTGGGAGCCTTTTTAGTGGGAGATACCTGCTTGGGGAAACCACGCTAGCTGATGGTAGGTGGGCACGGTCTCGCCATGTACCGGGCAAAGACACCACCACTTCCGAGAAGTGACATCACTACACACACGGGACTAATGCCCTTGCAGTTGATGCACCCGGAATCATAGGAACCAGCCTGGCAATGAATCAATCAATCAACGAATCTGCAGGGGCGATCAGAAGTATGGGGTCAGCTGGGGCAACTTATCAAGGCCCCGACTTCATGGGGACCCTGAATTTCTCTTCACTCAAAAGATTAAAATATGTATTAATCTATAATCCAAAATTAACACTATAAGTTGAATGGACCAAGGAATTCTGTTTTTGAATTGGGAGACTGACGTTTTTGTTTGAAATGAGGAGCCCCCACAGACCAACTGCCGCAGGCCCCTTGTTTTCTCTGGGCGCCCCTGCGAACCCAGCCAATTCACGCCACTGGGTTGATAGGGCTGCAGACATTTTACCTGCGTTCGCTCTGTTTGATTGGGTGTATTGGTTTCATTTCGAGCTGCTTAAATTAGTACGTCTTTATATTTTTGTGTCCTAGGTCAAGCTAAAAGCACCTTTGCCCTAGTTTGCTGTAAACAATTCGATTACTTACTGATTTATTTTTAAAAATTTTATTGTTTCGGGGCCGATATTTCAGTGGATTTTATTTTCATTTTGATCTTCCTCTTATTCGCAGCGGTATCTGAGGTACTCTCCCTGACTTTAAGCTTGGCCCACTCACCATACCACTACTACCATCATCACCATCACCATCACTATCATCATTACCATCACCACCACCATAACAAACACCTCTATCATCATCACAATCACCACTATCATCACCACTATTCAACACCACGATCATCATCATCACAATCACCACGATCACATCATCACCAGCCATCATCACCTTCATCACTATCACCATCGTCACCACCACCATCATCACTACCATCCACCACCACTACCAACCATCACCATCACCACCACGCTGTCACCATCACTACCATCCACCCCATTATTGCTCGGTTGACATTCTTTACTTTTTACCCTTTACATGGTGAAGTTTCTAGCATACACCGACTGCCGGAAAAAAGTTTCATTGCCGCAGCAGTCCAAGCAGTCGTCCAAATTGAATATTGTATATTTGTAACTCAAGATTTCGAAACCCTTTCGTTAATAAGTCATCCAATTTTCCATACGTGTGCGTAAGGGGGAAACAGGGGCCGCGACCCCCCTGAATAATTCTAAATGAGCCCTTAGCCCTACTAAATAATCATTTATTTCCGTTAAATTGTTCACATTAATTGGCGAAGAGACTCTCCAAAACATCTGGCAGAAAGTGTAATGGTTCAACATACAAACTTAGTTGAATTAATTCATTGTATCGTAAAGTTATTCTTCCCAATTTCTTTGAATGTTTTATTGATTTTCTATTAAAAAGTGATATAAGTACAATTAATATGGGATAGGGGCTCAGAAGGGCTCAGCAATTCAGTTGCCCCCCCTCCCGTTGCTTTAGGTCCGATCTCCTATGGGATCTTAGTATCACTTGAATAAGAATAATTTTCTGTTTCACTAGTGTATGATATATTAAAAGAGTATGACCACAGAAATTTCAGTAACAGCCATTGTACACGTGCTTCGCACACATGCTGTACATTTATGTACATGTAATTAGGTATACTGATTTCTTTTTTTTGTCTTTGATTGGTGAGTCTCCACATACTTTTTTTATTACATCGAGTATTTTATTAGATTCACTTTATCAGTACAATACTTACTGTATATTTTTTTTCTTTGAATCATGTTCTTTACACTTTTTGGATTATATCTCCTTTTCTGTACTGTTTTTAGCCTGAAGATGGAGAAAAAATATCCTCGAAACGTCGCTATTGAAATCCTATATTTCTACCTGAAAATCTGAATAAACATTTTTGTCTGTTGTAAGAAATCTGTGGCCATATTCTTTTAATAATAAAGATCTCCTATCAGATGAGACGTCTCTGGTGTCTGGCGACCCTGTTCCCACTGCGAACTCTCTCTCGACGTCCCGCAAAATCTCTACGCACTGCAACGAATACAAGCACGCGCTTTGAGGACATAACACGTCAGTTCGACCACGAATTCTCCCTCGGGCCAATGAAACCAATTCTCTGCCTTCTATACGATTTCATTTCAATATTATGCTTTTTAAACATTTGCATGTTAACACATCTTTTCTGAGAAATGAGATACGAAAAAACATGCTTCATGAATGTTTCTACCATAAATACCAGTATTGGACAAATGGTGTCTTTTACACACTTATACGATAAATTACTATTACTTTTCCAGTGCCGTCACTTTTTTTGTCTTTAAATGACAAATTTTGTCAGTCGGTAAACGAACGTAGAAAATATAAATGAAAAAAAAAACAATACCCAACGAAGCACTTCTGTTTTAGACAACATTTCTAAACCAAAATATTCGAACTAAATCTCCACGCTAGCAGTATCCTATCAATAATAATTCTCAGAAGCTCACATTTTGCTCCAGATCAATAAATGCATGAAAATATAAAGCATATCACTAGAGGCACAAGCGAAGTCTGAAAAATGGTGACCTACTTGTAAACATAATATCAAAAAAATTAAAATATTTTGCTGGTTGTTGGTCCACGGACATGCAAATCTACTGGGCTGAACAGGTTGAATTGATTGATTGACTATCGATTCCGGGCGCATAAAATAATGTCGTTTAGTCCCGTAAGTGTAGCGCGTGTTTTTCTTCGGGAACTGGCGATGATTTCCCCCCACTGAATGGTGTGATCCGGCGCCGACCTATCGGCTAGCGAGGTTTTTCCCGACCAAGTATCACCCACAACGGAGCACCACCCCAATCGGGCCAAGCTCTGAGCTCCCGATCGGTCTCCTAGTATGTGTGGTAGTGTGGTGCATGTAACTGTACGTTTGTTTAACTAAAGGAAGGGGAGAAAGATCGCGCGCGGTCCATGGCCTGATTTTTAGGCCACTGCTTCAGTATGTCGTCTGGTATTGGTGTCGGAGAAACACGACAAACTAGCGATCAGAGCAGCCGGCGGTAGAATTCTCCTCCAGACAGCGATTCTGAACAGTTTGAAAATAATTTTAAAAAATTCAACTTCGTCATTCAACTGCTTGTATCGAGCCAGGCGTCCCCGTTCTCACGGGGACCACCTCGCGAGCGTCCGCGCTGCCGCCACCGCCACCGCCGCCGGCCGGCGGATAGGCCGCGAATTACGGTCATTTATTGTTCTGTGCGGAGGCTGCCGCGAGACGTGCACTTGCGTCGCGCTGTTGCCGCTGCTGCAGCGGTGCCGTCGCCGAAACCTCCTTGGGGCCTCGCCGGCGCCCGCACCGGTGTAAACTCACCAGCTTCACAATACAGCCACACTAGAGACTGCGTAGACAGGACGCTCAGGCGCGCACGTCGTAGAATTAATGATTCGAAGGGTCTCGTGATCGATTGCCGCCTGGATCCAGGCTACCGGTTTGAGGTGGCTCAGGGCATCAATTGATGTCATTGCAGTGCGTCTGACCGGGAGGCCTTAGAGTTCGAGTCCCACGATTAAGTCGAATTCAATCGCTGTCTGGAGCAATTCTACGACCGGCTGCTCCGATCGGTCGTTTTACATGGTTTCTCCGATCAATATCAGGCGAATGCCAGAGCAGTCCCTAACAAACAGGGGCCACGGACCGCGCGATCTTTCCTTTCCCCTCCTTGTCCTATCCTCACCATTTAATTTCATAAACTTACACATACATGCATTACACAACCACATTGTCGGGACACCAGTTGGGAGCTTAGTGCTTGTCCCGGCTGGGGCGGTACTCCGCTGGGTAGATCGGGTTTTGAAGCAAATCCCCGCAAGCGACGTGTAGGTCGGCGCCGAATCTCGCGTTCTAGCTATGAAAGATTACTGCTACCTCTCGCGATGAAAACGCGCACAACGCTGACGGAACTAATGGCCTTAACCGTGACGCGCCGGAATCACTAATAGTCCTCACGCAATCAATGTAGCACGGCTTTTTTTGCTGTTTATTGTAGCATGATGAGGCCTTCCCAACCACCGTGTGTAACCTTCAATTCCTCTTCCCATCTTTCTCTGGCGGCCTGGGTGGCGTAGGGTTGGGGTATTGGCGTCTAAATATACGTGTTAGGTCCGGGCTGGAGAGTTTGAACCTAACGCAGGACGTTGATGTTGTGGTATCTGCGTCGGTGTGTATTCTGGGCTCACCTGCCTTCAATATCTTTCCTTTATAAATCTTTAATCTTTCCTTTAGGAAAGGAGGGAGTTCTCTCCTCTTGAAGATGTGTGAGCTGGGTTAAAACCAGATGCATCGCGTAAGGGCTTTAAGGGCTCATTAAGGAGCCGCAGCATCGTTGCCATCTGAAGGAACCTAGACGCATTCACGGTAACAATCATTATTATCTATGACGTCGAGTGACGATTGCTCCTGTGCAGTCTACAATAGGGAGTTTTTGCACCTCCATGGTAGGCACTATCGATCGTAGCTCCTGAGCAGTTCACGTTTCGCATCACTTTAGTGCATCTGCGCTTGCGCAGTCGATTAGTGCTTACCGTTCGAGGTGTCAAAAACTCCCTAATAACCAAATGAACTCTGGAACGACAGTCCTACTGTGAATGGATGAAGCAATAAGCCTCAGCCGGAGGAGGACATCTGAAGACACTGAAATGAGCAAAGACGAAAGCAGGAATACATCCATTCAAGAAATATATAACACATGACATCATAAAATACATATATACAGTACGTACAAGCACGTACATATATACTTACATGCAATTACACACCTACGCAACTAGAACTTTGCGTGAAGGAAAAATAATAACTTACTTTAATGGAAGGTGTGTAGTGCTTCCAAACCTGCGACGATAACGAACGAGAGGATGGATGATTGATGACCATTATGATGTTAACATTCTTAAGAATTACTTTCTCGTACCAGCAAATAGTACTGTAAGCTGCAACTTCCGCCGCCCTCGCAACACCTCTCCGTCCTCCCCTGCCGCTGCCACATCAATCCTTTCATGTCCGTTGCCGCAACCGCTGCCACTGCCACCACCTCTGCCGTCACCGTATCGAACCCGCCCCACCGTCTCGCTGCCACCGCTCCTCCCCGTCATGACGCCCCCGCGCCCAACCCCGCCCCCGCCCCCGCCCCCGCCTCCGCTTCCCACCACCCCCCCCCCGCCTCAGCCCCGCCTCCGGCTTCCCCCGCCTCGCCCGCCTCCCCTGCCTCCTACCGCCTCCCCTGACGCCTCCCCGCACCTTCTCGACACCCTCTCCGCGCCCCCGCCTCCTCCCGCCACCGCTTCCTCCCCGCCACCGCCCCCCGCTTCCCCGCCGCCTCTCTGCAGCCCTTGCTGCACATACCCTCGTCCCCGCCCTTACCACCTCTCCCGCCCCCATACCATTCCCCGCTCCTGCCCCCGCTGCTGCCGCCTCCGCCAGAAGTTGGTCCCTTGCGCCGTGGCGCAGGCGCCCTGCCGCGCGGGCGCTACTGATGATGTAATTAGCTTTGTACGGGGCTCGTGACCTCCACGACATATTCTCCTCATCTGTCAGCGCTCGTCATGGCGCCGGCCTGACGCCCCCGCGGCCTCGCCTCGCCCCGCCCCCTCTCCCTCCCCCGTTACCACCTCCGCCGCCTCCGACGGTCCCCGCTTGCGAAAGTCCCCTCGCTCTACGAGCGACGCAGTGCTGTTGCCAGAGCCAGGCTTCAAACGCGCGAGCAGTCTCAAGTGGGAATGTTCATCGGCATGTTTACATACAACGGGAAGGAGGAACAAATGTAAATAGATGAGTGACGCGACAAATACATCTGAAACATCTCAGGTGGAGCTTTGTTTTATACCAAAACTAAGCAAATCGCTTCCAGTGCAGAACAAATGAAAACCATTGAAAATGTGCACATTTGCTCATAGAAATGCAATTTATTAGAATCTTCAACATACTGCAACGTAAATTTAAAAAAATATATTGTAAGTAAGTAGTGCTAGGTTTTATACGAACTAGAATGTAGCTAAAATGTGAATATACACGTGGGCTTCAAAACGTGGAGTAATGTGTGATTATAAAATTGAATAAAAGATTAAAATCCGGAAATAATGTTTGAATTTTAACATTTATTTGAAATGCAATTGAGTATGCCCGGCAGTTTGATTAACAATATTCTAATGATAATAACAAGATAATAAAAAATTACAATACAATACGATGCAATAATCATACTATCGCTAATATTAATGTTATGACATTATTTCAACTCTACTATGATATACAACAATTATATGTAAGAGATAATAAAAACCAGTATGAGCCACATAGATATTGGCTAAATTAGATTTTGAAAAAGGACATTAACACGTTCACTACACTTCACTGTTTTGCATTGGATTACACTACCAGCAATTACCATACTCACATCACTTAGTTACTCCTTTAAACATTTATTACTCTCAGGCTTGTTCTAACTGTTTTTCTAAAATTTACGTGCACTTAGAAGAAAGGCCTTGAACGTTGCTGCGGGTAAACTGTTCCGGTCTCTAATCGCTCTGTTTACAAAATTAGAATTTCCCCAGATCTGAATTTTATTTCCTGTTCGAATTTTGTGGATGTAATAGCTTGGCCTAAATAATTTGGTTTTTTTCCAATCTAACCAGAATTTCCTTCATTGCGGGAATTAAATGATCAATATCTTATTTTTAATATTAGTCAAGATTTAATTATGTGTGTACTGACCATGCATTTGTGTTGCTGAAACTAAGATCATTAATCCTTTTCATTGATTCATTTTTTAACAAGTGAGCATTTACCATTACGTATTGTTTTTTAACCAGTTCAAACTCTTGTCAACTCTGAAGTAAAGGGGACAAATTGAACCATTCAGTATCTTTGTAGACTAAATCTATAGATCCGCTACTAACTACTTTAAAATTTCACTCAATGTTTGATGGCCATGTGAGAGGTGTAAATGATGTCGCTAAATACCCAGAACTCAAGGGGAGGAGGGAAGAATCCAAAAACAATGAACTGTTTCCTTTTGACTGAAAAAATACGAGTACTTTATTTGATTGTGTTCTTCGCATACTGCGCGTACTGCTGAAAGGTATGATATATAATGATAATTCTGGTTGGTCATTTAAAGGTTTCCTCCGATTCAATGAAGGCCTGGATAATGGACCACGTAGAGAACGCGATCATTCCTGTCCAACTCGTTCCTAATCTGTTTAGGGCTTGATGTTGGTTTTATCCCCTTCTCCCATATCGCCCATGCTTGACTATCACGAAAGACTCACAGAATTGCGAGTAAGTGACTGTCAGGTCACGGTCGAGGGCCAAGGCCAAGGCCCGACGACCGGCAGCGCCGTCGGAAAGAAAGAAAATAATTTCTTTTATTCGTTTTTTGTTCACCTAATATACGAGCAGATTTTTCTTCTGCACGCCTCTATTTACATTTTTATTAGCCTATTTAATATGTTGCAGTACCGATATTCTTACTTACTTATCGAATACTACTGTTTTCCAACGAAGTTAGCTCTCCAAAAATATGAATAAATCTATTATCTGGATGAAGGGATAATTAATTCATTTACAGACGTGTTCAAATTATTAGACTAAAGACATTTTCTGCAAAATATTTGCATTTATTGCAAGATACATCTGCGTACATGTTACATTGATACGTTTAATACTTGGTGTGCATGCTTTATTCTTAATCAACAACTTTATCCTGTTTGGACATGTTTTTTACCAACTTTCACATGAGTTTTTAATTTCATTGTCGCGGTACCAAATTTCCTCTAGTTTGTTGACGAGTTCTTGTTAGATAGTCATTTATATATTATCCCTTATCCTTCGGTTGATAGTACCCCATCAATTTTCTAAGAGGGTCATGTCAGGGCTATTTCCTCACCAGGGTAACACTTTCAACTGCTTTCCTTCCAAATTTTTGAGATCCTTTTGGCTTTGTGGCACGGTGCTCCATCATGCATAAAAATGGCATCTTCTTTGGGGAACCACTCTCTAATTTGGGAAAATAGTTCCCTTTCAAGGATTTTTTTGTATTGATCTTGCCTCATTGTCTCTTCGACAATGTGCAATCTGTCAGCACCTTTCACAGACATCACACTCCATACCATAATGGATGTTGGATGCTTCATAAATTGTTGCAACGCATTCAGACTTTAAAGCTTCTCCTGGTCTCCTACAAACACTGACTCCTTTTTGCCACCACGGTGAATACAGATTCGTCACTGAAGCATACCTGAAGGATCTCAGAGAATTCCAAATTAAATAAAGCTGTGAATAATTTTTTTTGCAAAAAAATTCTGACCTGGCACAGACCTCAACAACTCGAAAATTAAAATGTGCATTTATTGCATACCAATAAAGCATCACAATCTCAACACAAAATTTTATTTTGCAATACATTTCCCTAGAATTTTGTCATGGAATTGTATATACCTTTGCCCAGTCCTCACTCGTCCACTTTAGATGTTGTTTGGCCCATTGTAGTCTCTTGTGTTTCATTGATAGTGATTTTCTGTTTTTTTTCTTGGTCGGCATGCTTTTAAACCTTATTCACACAACCTCTCCTCACTGTCACAGGAGACACAGCAACTCCAAAACCTATCAGCTGATGACTCAAGTCATTAGACGTTAGTTTACGGTTCAATATTGCCATCATCATCAATTTTCTCGTTGTTCTAGGACTGATTTTTCTCTACGTCCACATTTTCCTGCTCTCTTTGCTTGCATTCACTACTTTCCTGCTTTGAGATTTTGATTCTGCAAACAGGTTCTGCAATATTTTCATTCTGTTAGCTATTTCCTGCTGTGTATCACAGTTTTCAGCAATAAGTCACTACAACAGCAGTTTTCCGGATGAAAATCCCTTTTTCTTTCCCACAACCTTACTTTACACCGCACTCTTCAATATTTCCCCTATATTAATTATAATCAAGTTCTCAGACTTTATAATATCAGCAGAATGTAGCAAGAGGTATGGAAAACGAAAACCAAACCGAATGTCACTATAGGAACTTCCAATCACACTGTAGACAGAATTGCAAAGCACGTGTACCGCAAGCTTACACTACACACTTAGGATGGAAACTGACAAATGTTGCCAACAGTGAAAAATAAATTGAATTGGGAGTTCCATAAAAGAGAAATTTCTTAAAACAATCAAGGATGAGGTAACCAGTAAAAACAATAAGATATTAAGCATTTCTCTTCTATTTTTATATCATTGAAACTAGGAACATTAAAACACGTTCTTTAGTCTAATAATTTGAACACGTCTGTACGTCT